>JASDQU011440462.1:0-23577 GCA_032191745.1 Picea mariana | reverse complement strand
ATGCAATTCCTCCAAGTGTCACTACTTGGAACCTCTCAAAAAAGGAGTTATAGAAAAAATGGCATACCTTGTTGAATACTGTCTTATTCTAGAGAGTGACCTTGTAGAGCATGCCCTGCATAAAATATTTGATGAATTGATATGAAAATATTACACCGCATACTAAATATTGTCCCCTAACCAAAACATTTGGTCTCACTAAATTTGGATCTGTTATGAAGAAGTTATGACGTTTTACCCGATACACCTGATTTTGACTAGTTTTAGGACTGGCCACAAACCCTAACTTCCACGGAGTGTAACTCCAAAAATACAACGACCCACAAGATGAATTTTTTACCAAAGATAATTGGATATGTTTATCACTTGCATATTCATTTCACGGTCAGAATCATTATAGAAAAAAAGTTATAGCAAAAATGGTGAGATGATCTGTAAATAACATACCTTAGAAAGCACCATCAAAAGAATTTATCCTTCCTTGCAATTCGGCCTTGTTTTATTCACCTTCACTCAGAATTATGATTTATATATCCTTGGTTACCTCAAACACATATATATATTCAATATTCTCAAGTGTATTTCAAATGAGAGAGCCTTGCCTCTTATTTATACTCTCCAAGTAGCTTCCTTAAAAACATCTTCTAGGTCACTTGGCCCACTTTCCTTNTATTATTTACCTTTTAAAATCTCTTAAACCACTTTGATTACTTTGACCTTTTGGGGCTTCTAGATGACAAATGAGGGTCCTCCAACTTTGTAAGGCCATAACTCTCAAACCATGAGGAGTTATGTGACGTTTTACATACCACCGTAAATGGAATGATATGTAATATCCATACATAATAGTATTATCTAAAAATATATCATAACTCATACCATTACCCATCAAACAAACTTGGGTCCATTACCGAAACCTGGGGTCTCCAGCTTCTCATGGCCATAACTCTCTAACCGGTAGGAATTATGTGACGTTCCACATACCACCGGAAATGACATGACAAGCACTATCCATCTAGGATATTTTCTCCGACAAATTCACTTTCCTTCATCTCATTATTCCACAATTAATCATGGGTTCTCTTACTCCACAAAGCGTCTTCCTGTGAGGGCTTTCACCATAAGGGGATCACTTTGGAGTTCATCCATATTTACTTCTTATCAACAATAAAAAAACAATAATGAGTCATATTTACATCAAACAATATTGGGTCCATTACCCAAACCTTTGTGCTATGGGTCTTTCTTCAAGGGTTGACATCAATGACAACCAACCTTAATCAACACCCTTGGCCTTTTCGGATTATCCATGTTTTCAAACCTCACTCTCTTTTCTTGGGGAGGGTTCCTTATTTTATATTGGATGGGAATTCTCGGATTTTCTACATAATTATCTCCTCTTCTTAGTCTAATTATATCATTCTACATTTTCCTAATAGTTCCATTCATTTGTGCAATTTCAATTCTTTTCTTTGTTTCTTGTGCCACAACATGGTCTACCTTCACATCTGGTATGGTTCCTTTGAAAAATCCTCCTCCAATTGTTTGATTTTGGGTTAGTCATGGCTTCAGTTCTTCATTATTTCTTGAGATAGAGGATCCTTTATTATCAAAACTTAATCCTCCCAACTACCTTTGTACTTTTCTCAGGATAATGTGGGGGTCGACACCCATATCAATCATAATTTCTTCCATCTCAGTGGAGTTAATCATTTCTTCCTCCAAGGTCTCCATCTGCGATGTTTTGATAGAATATTTCACATTTGGGGGCATCACATTCTTATAAAACTAAAGTATGACTGGGTCATTAGGTATTTTATCTTCTGGAATCTTACTCAAAGTTTTATTGAACCTGAGATTAAAATCTTGTATTCCCTCATTCTTCCTCAAACCAATTTGGGTGAAATCAGTGAGAACAGTATGATATGAAATTGGAGGGGTGAACATAGTGAGGAACATGTCTTAGAGTTCATTAAATAATCCAATTGACCTACTGGGTAATGTCGTATACGATTTATAAGATCTTCCTGATAAATTTTGAAGAAATAACCTTACCATCACATTGTCATACTCAACACGATGAAAATCACAAACATCAAGAAATAAGTTAAGGTGTCTTTTGGCATCAATTGTTTTGTCTCCAGAAAATTCCTTCAAGGTACCCTTAGGGAGAAAAGGAAGGTCATGTTTCTCACCTATAATATTTAAAGGGGAATCTCGTATTCTTCTTCCATTTTCTTGATTTCCTGCAACACCTTTTCCACCTCCTTGTCTCTCATTTTTACGTTTTCTTCATGGTTCTTCCCACAGTTGTTAATTTCTTTCTGCCATGTTAGGAGATGTTCCAAGAATATGGTTTCCACTTCTTAGAATACACATTTTCTTACTTTTAGTTCTGGTAATGGGTCCCTTATATTCATAAAGTTCAATTAGAACCTTTTCCTTGTGTTTCTCTAGATATCCTTTGGTTTATTCGGTCTTGTCGCTCATCTCTCCTCTTTTTTCTGAGGATTTAACTTTCTTCTTCTTGGGCTAAGATCTGCCAGGACCTTTCTAATTCTTCTTGGGCTAAGATCTGCCAGGACCTTTCTAATTCTTCTCGGGTCTAAGATTTCATTTTTACTAGATTATATAGATGATGTGAGATGCTTCATTGATTATTCAATCCAATTTCTAGGTGAGGCTGATCAGCCTGGGGCAAAGTCATGTATTTTTCAAAAATGCTAAACTAGATTTCAAATTTCAATTCATTCCCCAGTATGGTCGTCAAAAATGTTGACGCTTGAATTGGTTAGGCTGAAAGAATAACTGTTACAGGTGAATCCTCCTGTGGAAAAGCGGATTCTCTCTTGGTATATACACCCCTAAAACCAAGATAGAAAGGGTTCTATCATTGGTCATTGACATCCTTTTAGATCTAATTATGATAATGAATGAATATGAATAATAAAAGTGTACCTTTTTAAATGGAGTTTGTCCTCACAAAGTCCAAGTTGAGCTTCAATTCCAAGCTCCTCGATAGCTCATGTAGAACAAACAAAGGTACAACAAGCTTCCTATTCTACTGAGATTAGCTTAAATATAGATCTATCTACTAGAGACAAGTTTATGTGGAACAAACACAAACTTGAAAGAAACAGGCCAAGCATATATGTATATTAATGAGAACAAATGAAGATTACTTACAATCATTTGATGAAGGTGCAACAAATTCTTCCAACTCTCCTTGTCCAACCCCTTTGCTCAAGTAATATACGATGATTATGCTTCAATGGCATATCACTTATGGGATCATAAGTTTGGTGTAATTCTCAATCTCCATATCTTTGTACTATATGTTGCCTATGAGATCATAGGTTTCATACCTCCAATCTTTTCATGTACCTTTCACCATGAGAAGGCCTCCTTATATAATCTTGGAGATATCCAACCACTTGAGAGATATTTCAGATAAGTTGAGGATTCCTCTCCTTCAGTTGTGGATCTTCCCTAAGATCAAGCCTTGAACTCATATTCGAATCCAACCAACTTCAGAGATTGAGGGGATTCTTCCCTGATTTCCTCCAACAAACCAAATTTCTCCCAAAAAAGGCCATCATTCCCTCAAAAGGGAATACTCCCCTAGAAGAGGGTACAGAGTGCCAGTGCTCCCTGACAGTATGTAGGGGAGCGCTCCTTTCCAAATTTGACTTTTGAGTGGCTTTTTCAGTGGAAAAAGGCTTGTACTCCTTGTCAAGTGATTTCTCCTCTTCAAAACTAGTCTTTGAGGTGTCTTAAGTGTCCTTATGATGTCGTCAGAGGCATACCATAGGAAAAGTGGTAGTATGATGTTTGCAACACTTGCGACACTTGTGGTCAATATGCGACACTTGTGGACAAGATGCGACACTTACAACACTTGTAATGATGACACTTGCGACACTATTGAAGTGAGTAATTTTGATGTGTAACAACAACCTCACGAGGATACAAATCCCCTTGCATTTTTATAGAGGTGGTAATCATCTTTATTTTAATATTTTCTCGGGACTCTAGATTTTAGAATATAGGACTTTCTAGAAGTCCATTGTGGTAATCAAAGAAATATAAATATTGCAAGAAAAAATAACAAGAAAGAAAATTTTTTCTTTTATTTTTAAAGAGAGTTCCTAAGAAATGACCAGGAACCAAACACCTCATACACTTGAAAAAGATAAACATAATTTCCTCACAGCCATCATAGTTAAACTAAATATTTCTTATCACATAAAATAAAAAGAAGATGGTGTGCATGCATAAGAGAACTTTAATAGAGTAGAAACATGGGAAGCTCAAATAAATATAATGATATATCAATCTAAGATACTTTATACTTAAAACTCAGAGTTACAAAGAATAGTCAAAACTGATCCCGAAATAGCTATCTTAGAATTTCTGAAAATTATATAGTTTGTTACAAAGCCTTGAAATTTAAATGTGTTTGTCCTTAGGATTGGGATTGGGACTCCCACAGACCATAAAGTAAATATAAACAAGAAGTAATCTTATAGAAGTAGGATGGTGGGAAACAATAGAACATCAAGACTTGGAAGGTAGATAGGGAGAAGTTATCAGACTTTGGTTAAACCTTTTTAGTCAAAGAAGCAGAGTAACTAGATGAAATAACTGATAAAGAAAGCAAGATGTGATCAACATAAAATTACTCTCATGGTATCGCGTGTCTTCATTTGCTTTCTTCTATCCTTTTATTGTCTTCATCAATGGTTACGGGAACCATCTCAACTGTTTATTTCCCTTCGTTGGTGAATCTGTCAATTGATTTTTTGAACCATTCTTCAATACAGTTTTTCATTGGTGCAAAGTTTATCTCATGTTGGATTTTAATTTTGAATAACTCACCTCCAAGTATCTTAGGTAAATAGAAATAACATGTGATACTTCCTCAATATCTTGATTTTTCACCGAATAATCAACTAGCCAATTGTCTATTTCATCTTCATTATATTCGAGTATGCCATAAAAATTTTAAATTGATAACCCTTTAAATATCTCAACTTGTTCGTCAAATTGATGCTTTGTTAGGAACATTGAGTTGAGAATTAATTTAGGGTCTTGTACTTTGTTGGTACCTTCTGCTAGGTCTATCCTTATGAGTCTCTTGAACAATTATTCTCTTTTCATTATGGCTTCGCTGCATGCTTGAACAATGTTACTCAAATTTTTAATATTTTCCTTCCAACATTTAGTTGTTTTATTCGACTTGAGGAAGGAAGATCCTCCTCTCTTCTTTTCAGTTCCATCATGTTGGAAACTTTGATTCCGAAGGGTAATATAGCATCCATGTAGAAACCTTCTTCATCCTTTATATTAACCTGTAGATATTCATGGAAGGCATGTGCCCTCGAGCCAAAGGAAACAATATTTTTTGAAAACTCCCATGCCTCTGTTATTAATGACATTCTCTTATTAATATTTCTTTCTACATAACTCTTGAATGATGTTAGTAGGATTGACTTAGTCTTTTTTTCTTCCATACCACCAATAGAATCATCAAGAGAATCCCCGTTTTCTCTGTGAATTTTATATATTTGGGATGGCCACATATGTTTTAGTTCAACCTCTGAGCAATATTTTCCCTTCCTATGTTTCTAATTACCTCTTTCTATAATCATTTTTTTAAATCCTTGTCAAAAACAACACTTTGGAAAGTAAATTAATATTCTTCATTGAAGGTCTCAGTCTCAACGATATCTAATGATGAGTTTTTTTGGGCTATATTTTTCAGTTGATCAATTGTGGGAAACATTTTCTCAATATCCACCTCGAGCTCCATGTCTTCAAGAGATCAAATACTGATGTCATTTTGTATGAGATTGTCTTCTTCCTCTTGCGCTACATTCTTCCACTTTTTTCTTAGAGGGAGCTTATGTGAGCTATCGATTTTTTGAGTGGGGTGTTAACGCTCTGTAATTTGCCTAAGGCTGCGGAGACAGTTACAGAGGTAACCTCGAACCACTTGGAATCTTGGATCTAGCCCTCCAAGACTCAGAGAGGGATCTCTCTTTTTGATTTAACTTGGTTTGTATGGGATGGATTTTAGGCTAGCTATGAAAGTATGGGGTTGGGGTTTTTAAATGGTTTTTTTGGGACAGCAAGGAGGGCCATTGGGCAAATGGGGTCTGCACTTAAATGTGTGATTCACTCTCATATCTAAACAAAACTCTTACACAGGGCAAGGTAGTGGAAGTGTTGGATCGAATTAAGTTTGAATGGTGTCGATTTGAGGAAGAACTAGGGGATGAAAAAGCGAGCAAATGAGTAGTTAAGAATTCATAAACTAAGCGTTTTAGAGGAGAAACATAAATATTATCACAAGATCAGATGCAGAGTATTTCACAATAAATTCTTCTCTATTACTATTGTTTGATAATAAGAAATTGAAAACAAGTGACATGATAACAAGGAAACACTTAACAGAGAAAAAAAAGCGCCACCAATACATCCACACAAGAATCATGTCAACAGTGTGTCTATCTTTGATTGATCATTTGAGATTACAGAAAACTTTCTGGCAAACACAGCCCACTGCCCAGCAAAAGAAAAATTGCCCCCTCATAGGTCGAACCCCCTTCTGGTCTTTTACGTGTGCATATAAAGGTAAAGATACCATCAGCCCTGGAAAAATCAAACTCTACCCCTGCTTTCTAAAAATAGAAAACAGTTACAAAGGTTGACACATGTCAATTGTTTCCTAAAACAAACCAAACAGTAAATTAAAGGGAAACTACATTTAGAAATTGTTTCTTTGGTTGTCTCAAATTCGTTGGAAGGTTGTTGATGCCTATCCCTCGAATTTTGGAAATAATGGCCACTTGTCCCTTTGACTGCTGGTCCTTTGCCTCGGAAAAAGAGATACTCTACCACCTCCCTCTAACTGCTGCCTCGGATTCTGGAGATGATATTCTTCTTGTTGGATTTCCTCCTGTAATTGCTCAACTGTAATTTGAATGCCTTGCTGGAAAGTGCCACTTGTACTCTACTAATATCCGGCCCAAGAATCCGCTCTCTCTTTCCCAACTAATGCATCGAAATGCTAGATTTGTGTCTCCAATTGCATGTGCAGTAGCTTTCAGCTGATTCAGAAACTCATCTGAACTCCTTGTCATGCGTATGATACTACCCTCAAATATATCTGTTCTACTAATAACCTCTTAAAATGAAGCACCCTTAGACCAATGGTAGATGACATCCATCAAATGTGGATGGTTTGTTGACTCAACATAATGTTCTATATCAAATTCTAACTTGCACTCACGCTGCACCTATGCACTCAATCGTGCACTATCCTGAAGTTGACGCAATGGCTTCACAAGATCATTAGTCAAATGTACTTGTTCAGATGTTTTATCACATTGAATGAAGTAGCTTGCAAGTGTTGTTATTTGATGATGATCCAGCTCATTGAATGTACCATTGAACATCAATTCTGTTACAAGAAGTTTGTCTCCTGTGTCAATGAGACATGCAGCCCGACCTTTCACTTGCACCACGCCATCATGATCAATGTGTCCAAGTCGCTTAAGCACTCTTGAGCGATTTTTTAACTCTTCCCTATATAAGAAACAAGTTCATCTTCTTCATAAACATTGCAATCATAGTCAACATCACTGGCAACTTCTGAAACCATCTCTACAAAACATTCCTCCAATGCATCCTCCTGACTTTTAGCCTTCCCAATGTCAATACATGCATCAACAACTGCAATAGCATCTGGCTTATAGACACTCTGATCAACAGCCACATGACAGTCTACCATACAAACACTCTGTCTAATTGCTACAGTGTCTTTCACATTGCAAGCGCTCTCATCCACTGCCACTGGCAACCCAATCTTGAACTCCCTCTCTTCAACTGCCTCAGAGGACTCAACCTTGCAAGCACTTTCATAACATGTTAAAGTGTCATTAACAATGCAGACACTCCCATTAAAAGTTATAGGGACTTGAACCTTAGAGACACTCTCATGAACTGCTACAATACCTTCAAATTTGTCATCAATCTGAGTATTTAAAACAGAGAAGCCAACCTTGCAGACATTCAAATCAACTCTCACAGGGGGTCGATTGCAGAAACACTCTCGTCAATAGCCATTGGTTCTTCAACCATGCTGATGCTTTCATCTTTTGATCCAGGTTCATCGCCATTGCAGACACTACCATTAACAGCCATAGTAGCATCAACACTGGGGAAGCCTTCATCAACTGCCAGATTACAATCCAAATTGCATACACTCTTATCAATTGTAATGGTGTGAGCATTTTGGGCACGCGGATTGCTCATTGTTGTCAGTCATGCACATATTTTCCGCCATTCCATCATCAGACTTGGACTTTTCTGTCTCTTTATTCCAACTTTCTAGATGGGAAAGTTTAGAAGCAATAATATCTGATATTAATAACTTCTTCTGTGGTTTCCTTTTACTCCTGGAATCACTAGCCTTTGGCTTCCCGGTTTGTCCTGAGAGAAGAACTTTGTCTTTCTCCTGTAAGACCTGGCTGGTGGACAGTTCATTTCACTCTTTTACTTTAGTTATCTTGTTTATATTCATATGTTTAGAACATGAACTATAATTTCCATCCAAATATGGTACATCGTTTCTTTCATCTGAGGATTTATGAGAATCATCCTCATTTGGAATGATTAATTCCATCATTTGAATTGACGATGGTTCTACTCCTTTGGAAATTGTTTTCTCATCTTTTCCTTCAACAACAACCAGTTGACCAGGTTCAGCATTTTCATCATAAATGTCCTTGATATCATCATAGATTATTGTTATGGGGATCTTGACAGTTTCAGACCCATGGGCATGAATTGTGCCCACATCAGGGATCAATCCAGAGACAAGCTTCCTGTCATTGCTCTCTACTTCATGGTCTTCTGAGAAAATTTGAAGGCTGACATTTGGTGCAATGTCATTTGCTTTAGAAATAGGCACTGACATTCCTGGATCAAAGACTACACCTCACGAGACTGTATCAGTGTCTCCCACTCTAACCATCAGCAAGTAGCCAGCATCAAATGAACCATCCAACACACCATGAACTGATTGGCCAACAAAAGTATTGTCAGGAAATGAAGGCATTGATGAATCTATTTTCTTGCGTCTTGGTTTCTTTTTCCCATCCAACCATTGTGGTACATGAGCCTTCTTGCCTGGATATAAAAGGTGTTGTTTACAAGGGTTCCATGAGATTTGTGAAACATTAACGACTTGATCTGTGCAAGGATCAAAAATATCCTTGACTGTCTGCACATGGGGACTTAGCGATTCTTGAGCTTTAACCAGATGTGGCTTGATAGTATCCATTGACACCTCATAACCCTTTACGCATGCGTGCTTCCCTGAAGTTGACACCTTGAATCTGGTTCAAACACCTGGCATAGGGTTTAGAAGTTGCATTTTATATATTTTTGGCTTCTGTGGGCAATATCCCACATTCACGTGGTAAACTGAGCTTTGTGCATTTATATGAGCCAACTGTGATATGGTCTTTTGATGAAGTGAGCCCGACGTTGTTCTTTGGAGTTTGGCGTTGGCGCTGGCACTGACTTGTGTGTTTGTTGTTGGTGTATGAAATGGCGCTTATCCTCGGTGTTGAGTATTCGGAAGTTGGCCCTAGGCCAATATAATTTTTTTTTTGGAAAAATATATTTTTTTTAAAATTATATTTCCAAAAATCAAAACAGAACACTCTGCATAAGGGCCGAGGGGCCAATTTTTGCTTAAAAGACCAAAAATTGATTATAAAAACCAAATTTGGCTAATAAACCACAAGAATAAAAATTTTCCATTCAAACCAATTCATAATTTTTTGCTAAAAATGCATCGGAATTCGCCTTGAAGCTCACGTGCAGGTACTCATCTTATGCTTGGACAGTGTCGAGTGCCTTCTGCTGCCTTCACCATGCGTCATGAGCAAAAGCATAATTCCTGAAATAGATAGATAGAGTCAGAATACTAATTCCCCTATTATATAGGGTTCTAACATAGGCTCCACCTGGGGAAGATAGCTCCGAAGGAGATGTCTAGAATCATTGAACTCTGAATTTCACAGACCAGCTGATCATTGGGCTACCCCCAAACTGTAAACTGAAAATAAAACTATGAAGAGACGAAAAAGAAAAGATGCTCATTCTGTTGAGCTTATTGGTGCATTCCTACCTACCCTACTTTGCTAACAGTTACTGCTTCAATCAGGTAATGAAAAAGTGTCAATGAAGCCAACCCAGCAGTTGATCCCATGATTGGGTTTCCTCATCATGCTTGATGAAAATCAAGGCTGAAATATGTACTGGCAACTGGTGACATATTTGGTCGTTATAGAGAATACATGTTTGAAAACTCAAGCTAACATAAACCTCCATGTAATCTGCTATAGGATCAATTAAAGCATGATGCATGATATTCGTTCCTAGATCTTCTATGACTAGTAGATCAGTTCCATCCTCAAAATCAAACCATGCATCTACAACTTCAGCCTTATATTTGAAAACATAATCACCATCAATCTGCAAATTAACAGGTAGTATGATTTCCTCTTGCTTTGGAGAAGGAAGATTTTCCAAGAATTCTTTGAGATCTAGGAAATTATATGATTGAATTTGAGAATCCAAAAGTTCAATATCATTTTCGAACTTTTCAACAACTAGTCAAGAAAACAAATTTTACTTTTAGGGGAAAATTTGCTCGATTCCAAAATACGAAACACAGTGGTTAAAAAGTCTTCGTCAATGTGAAATTCTGCTAACTTACCCCTAAATTCTTCTATGGATTCAAAAGATATAGGATTAACCACATACCCTGTCATCTTGAAGCATCATCAAGGCTTTGAAATCTGGATTCTTCGGCAGTGAAGTTTCTTGTGAACTTTGAAGCATGAGATCTTGAACAATGGAGTCGCCAGGTGAATGGTACAGACTTCTTGTGTTTGGCTTCTGTTCACCATCAGAATTCAAATCTGAGCTTGAAGTGCAACTTTGGAGAAGTTCCCCAATGGAGTCGCCAAAATGTTAACGCTCTGTAATCTGCCTAAGGCTACGGAGGTAGTTACAGAGGTAACCTCGAACCACTTGGAGTCTTGGATCTAGCCCTCTAAGACTCAGAGAGGGATATCTCTTTTCGATTTAACTTGGTTTGTATGGGATGGATTTTAGGCTAGCTATGAAAGTATGAGGTTGGGGTTTTTAAATGGTTGATTTGGGACAGCAACGAGGGCCATTGGGAAAATGGGGTTTGCACTTAAATGTGTGATTCACTCTCAAATATAAACAAAACTCTTACACTGGGAAAGGTGGTGGAAGTGTTGGATCGAATTAAGTTTGAATGGTGTCGATTTGAGGAAGAACTAGGGGATGAAAAAGTGAGAAAATGAGCAGTTAAGAATTCATAAACTAAGCATTTTAGAGGAGAAACATAAAGATTATCACAAGATCAGATGCAGAGTATTTCACAATAAATTATGCTCTATTAATATCGTTTGATAATAAGAAATTGAAAACAAGCGACATGATAACAGGAAAACACTTAACAGAGAAAGAAAAACGCCACCAATACATCCACACAAGAATCATGTCAATAGTGTGTCTATCTCTGATTGATCATTTGAGATTATAAAAAACTTTCTGGCAAACATAGCCCACGGCCCAGCAAAAGAAAAATTGCCCCCTCACAGGTCGAACCCCCTTCTGGTCTTTTACGTGTGCATATAAAGGTAAAGATACCATCAGTCCTGGAAAAATCGAACTCTACCCATGCTTTCTAAAAATAGAAAACAGTTACAAAGGTTGACACATGTCAATTGTCTCCTAAAACAAACCAAACAGTAAATTAAAGGGAAACTACATTTAGAAACTGTTGCTTTGGTTGTCTCAAATTCGCTGGAAGGTTGTCGATGCCTATCCCTCAAATTTTGGAAATAATGGCCACTTGTCCCTTTGACTGCTGGTCCTCTGCCTCGGAAAAAGAGATACTCTGCCACCTCCCTCTAACTATTGCCTCGGATTCTGGAGATGATATTCTTCTTGTTGGCTTTCCTCCTGTAATTTCTCAACTGTAATTTGAATGCCCTGTTGGAAAGTGCCACTTGTGCTCTGCTAATATCCGGCCCAAGAATCCACTCTCTCTTTCCCAACTAATGCATCGAAATGCTAGATTTGTGTCTCCAATTGCATGTGAAACAGCTTTCAGCTGATTCAGAAACTCATTTGAACTCCTTGTCATGCATATGATACTGCCCTCAAATATATCTATTCTACTAATAACCTCTGAAAATGAAGCACCCTTGGACCAATGGTAGATGACATCCATCAAATGTGGATGATTTGTTGACTCAGCATACTATGTTATATCAACTTCTAACTTGCACTCACACTGCACCTATGTACTCAATCGTGCACTATCCTGAAGTTGACGAAATGTCTTCACAAGATCATTAGTCAAATGTACTTGTTCAAATGTTTTATGACATTGAATGAAGCAGTTTGCAAGTGCTGTTATTTGATGATGATCCAGCTCATTGAATGTACCATTGAACATCAATTTTGTTACAAGAAGTTTATCTCCTGTGTCAATGAGACATGCAGCCTGACCTTTCACTTGCACCATGCCATCAAAATCAATGTGCCCAAGTCACTTAAGCACTCTTGAGTGATTTTTTAACTCTTCCCTGTATAAGAAACAAGTTCATCTTCTTCATAAACATTGCAATCATAGTCAACATCACTGGCAACTTCTGAAACCATCTCTATAGAACATTCCTCCAATGCATCCTCCTGACTTTTAGCCTTCCCAATGTCAGTACATGCATCAACAACTGCAATAGCATCCAGCTTACAGACACTCTGATCAACAACCACATGACAGTCTACCATACAAACACTCTGACTAATTGCTACAGTGTCTTTCACATTGAAGTGCTCTCATAAACTGCCACTGGCAACCCAATCTTGAACTCCCTCTCCTCAACTGCCTCAAAGGACTCAACCTTACAGGCACTTTCATAACATGTTAAAGTGTCATTAACAGTGTAGACACTCCCATTAACAGTTACAGGGACCTCAACCTTAGAGACACTCTCATGAACTGCTACAATACCTTCAACTTTGTCATCAATCTGAGTATTTAAAACAAAGAATCCAACCTTGCAGACATTCAAATCAACTCTCACAAGGGGTCGACTACAGAAACACTCTCATCAATAGCCATGGGTTCTTCAACCATGCCAATGCTTTCATCTTTTTATCCAGGTTCATCGCCATTGCAGACACTACCATTAACAACCATAGTAGCATCAACACCGGGGAAGCCTTCATCAACTGCCAGATTACAATCCAAATTGCATACACTCTTATCAATTGTAATGGTGTGAGCATTTTGGGCATGGGGATTGCTCATTGTTGTCAGTCATGCACATATTTTCGCCATTTCATCATCAGACTTGGACTGTTCTGTCTCTTTATTCCAACTTTCTGGATGGGAAAGTTTAGAAGCAATAATATCTAATATTAATCTCTTCTTCTATGGTTTTCTTTTACTCCTGGAATCACTAGCCTTTGCCTTCCCGATTTGTCTTGAAAGAAGCACTTTGTCTTTCTTCTGTAAGACCTGGCTGGTGGACAGTTCATTTCACTCTTTTACTTCAGTTATCTTGTTTATATTCATATGTTTAGAACATGAACTGTAAATTCCATCCAAATATGGTACATCATTTCTTGCATATGAGGATTTATGAGAATCATCCTCATTTGGAATGCTTAATTCCATCATTTGAACTGGCAATGGTTCTACTCCTTTGGAAATTGTTTTCTCATCTTTTCCTTCAACAACAAACAGTTGACTAGGTTCAGCATTTTCATCATAAATGTCCTTGATATCATCATAGATTATTGTTATGGGGATATTGACAGTTTCAAACCCATGGGCATGAATTGTGCCCGCATCAGGGATCAATCCAGAGACAAGCTTCCTGTCATTGCTCTCTACTTCATGGTCTTCTGAGAAAATTTGAAGGCTGACATTTGGTGCAATGTCATTTGCTTTAGAAATAGGCACTGACATTCCTGGATCAAAGACTACACCTCGCGGGACTGTATCAGTGTCTCCCACTCTAACCATCATCAAGTAGCCAGCATCAAATGAACCATCCAACACACCATGAACTGATTGGCCTACAAAAGTATTGTCATGAAATGAAGACATTGATGAATCTATTTTCTTGCGTCTTGGTTTCTTTTTCCCATCCAACCGTTGTGGTACATGAGCCTTCTCGCCTGGATATAAAAGGTGTTGTTTATGAGGGCGCCATGAAATTTATGAAACAACAACGACTTGATCTATGCAAGGATCACAAATATCCTTGACTGTCTGCACATGGGGACTTAGTGATTCCTGAGCTTTAACCAGATGTGGCTTGATGGTATCCCTTGACACCTCATAACCCTTTACGCATGCGTGCTTCCTTGCAGTTGACACCTTGAATCTGGTTCAAACACCTGGAATAGGGTTTAGAAGCTGTGTTTTATATATTTTTGGCTTCTGTGGGCAATTTCCCACATTCACGTGGTAAACTGAGCTTTGTGCGTTTATATGAGCCAACCGTGATATGGTCTTTCGATGAAGTGAGCCCGAGGCTGTGATTTGGAGTTTGTCATTGGCACTGGCGCTGGCTTGTGTGTTTGTTGTTGGTGTATGAAATGGTGCTTATCCTTGGTGTTGAGTATTCGGAAGTTGGCCCTAGGCCAATATAATTTTTTTTTGGAAAAATAATTTTTTAAAAAATTTATATTTTGAAAAACCAAAACAGAACACTCTGCATAAGGGTTGAGGGGACAATTTTTTCTTAAAAGACCAAAAATTGATTATAAAAACCAAATTTGGCTAATAAACCACAAGAATAAAATTTTTCCATTCAAACCAATTCATAATTTTTTGGTAAAAATGCACCGGAATTCGCCTTGAAGCTCACGTGAAAGTACTCATCTTATGCTTGGACAGTGTCGAGCGCTTTCTGCCGCCTTCACCATGCGTCATGAGCAAAATCATAATGCCTGAAATAGAAAGATAGAGACAGAATACTGATTCTCCTATTATATAGGGTTCTAACATGGGGGATTCTTCTCTCCTCAACCGCTTGAACTACTATTTGTAATCTTCCTAATTGGGTGATTCATTGGAGCATTGCTTCGGGATGTGGTAGTTTTAGGAGTAACAACTGGAGACTGGTCACTCTTTTCACTAGGACCCTTTCCTTCTTTCTTATAAAACTCGTTAGTACTAAGTACTATTTATAATTCATGAGGATTGTGTGCAAGATCACTTTGGTTGTTATCTTCTTCTTTATTCAATATAGTATGAATGAACGAGTTGCTGAATCCCACTGACAACATATGTTCCACAAAGATTTTGTTAGGGTCAAACCCCTTTATCTTTTCAACTTACTTCAGATTTACATTGTTGAAGTGATTCACAAACTCATCTATTTTATTTATGTTTCTGAATATGAAATCTCCAATTTTCCACGGCAAGGGGATGGACTGATTTTTCCTTTTTCCATGGAATTTCCTTGCCACTTATGTAATAAACAATTTATCAGATACATGGTAAGGAAGAAAAGAGGGATTTTATTTGGAACGGAAGATCTCGATGACACTGTGATTTTCCATCTGTTCTATCATTCCCTTTTTCTCCAAGAATTTGTTAGCCTAGTCAGATATCCTAGGGGTATTTTTACCAAACGACAGTCTTTTGAAAACTGAAATGAAATCATTGTAAATGTCATAAAAATACAGATAAGTCTTGTGTCTCCACAATGCATGATACTTTGAGGTAACTGGATCTATTTCACATTTCCCCCTCTTACACATAGACAAGTTTGGAAACTGACAACAATACACTATCGCAAATACCAAATAGGAAGCCATGAATAATTTCTTGTCCCTTTTGTAATGTGATAACCGGGATGAGATTTCAATGGGAATAAATTTTCCCAAGTCAAAGTTAACATGTTCTTTAACTGTAAAATATTAAATATAAAGAATCGTGTGAGAAATGGTAGCAGTTCTTTCCTAACCTGTTGACCTGGTAAACAATCAATCAATTTCCCAAAAGGTTTTTTTAAAAGAGTTGACTCGAATCCTTGTTATATCTTCTGGAACATATGTGGGATTATCCAAATATTAAGGAAAGAGATCCATGCCATTTTCATTTTTCTTCATAAAATATGTGCAACCTTCTCTTTTGAAGCTAAGTGTTGGCTTTGGGAACTTCAACATCTTACGAAAAAATTGGGGTGAAAAGGAAATGAGGGAGTCTTCTTGGAGTTTTATAATTCTCTGGCTCGACACATACTTCTCAATGCACCATGCATCAAGTTATTTGTAGTTGAATACCTCAGGAACACACACTGTGAGAGAAATTATGGATGTCCATATCATGTCTTTTTTTGTAGGAGGAGATGAGTAATAGGAGTCTGATATTGACCACTGAAAGTTCTGGACTTCACGACCAAAAATATTCAAAGTATCACCACATAACTGTTTTCTAGCTTCTGCTACCATGGGTTGAAGAGAGTATTCTTTCAGCTAGATAATAACTTGAAATGAATCCTTTCAGAGAGATGACAATAATACAACCTTTGGAAAATCGTGCTTTAATTCAATTTAATGAAAAATATACTTGATCCCTTCACTATTAATGATGATATTTTCTGAGCTTGCATGATCATTTATTATCATTAAGCCACACTTAATGAATATTGGAAAAAACATGAAGATGGTGAGGATGAACAAGAGAAATTTTGAATATGGAGCCATTTGTGAACTCGCCAACCCAGGAACTCGTGAGCCCACGGTTATGAACGATTAATAAGATAAGTGTTGCAAAGTGGTCGGTCATACTTGGATACATGAGAAATTAAATACTTAGGGGCTCGATACCCATAACAAGTCTGATGATTAGAATGTAGATTACGGGCCTTTGGGTGTAAAGTGGAGATCGTGAAACTTGGAAGATGAAGGCTTGAACCCATGAACCCACAAAGTTTAAAAAATCCTTAAGTATATTATAACAAGGTGATCCATTGTAATCATAACATAGGAACATGGATGGGGATGAAAACCCACGAATCCTCCTACTCGCAAACCCACAGATTTTGGAAATGTGAATAAGTATGGTAACCAGAAAGGGATAAAAGAAGGAAAAAAGAAAAGGGGGATAAGGGTAGGTATAAAAGAGGGAAAAGAAATGGAAAAAAGGAAGTTGGGAAAATAGAAAAGGAAAGGAAATTTTGGAATTAGGAATTGATCTCAACAATATGTAACTTCTACTCACCTATTTCTATCTCTATGTCTAAATCACATACTAGATTATCCTTGTATTGAATTGAGACTTGGCACGTGTATTTTTAGGACACTCATCTACAGTCACTGTGTTATTTTTGAATAAACCTAACAGCCTCTTATAAGTTGGTTTATAGGTAGAGAATATATTTTTTATTTTATTGGACAGTCTTCTTTTGATTGCATGATTGATCTCATTCTTTTGTTTTATACGAACATGTTTGCAAAGACATTTCATTTGCATGACCACTCTAGCCTTAAGAGGCCTATGGGGGAATCTCTTGATCCTTGTCCACACCCTTGACCTTGATTCTTGGCATGGATTCTCCTTATTGGGAAGTTCATCACCTTTGCTTCCAGTTACCATGAGGTATGAATCCCTTGAGGCTATCAGACCCAGACTTCCCATGAGCCTTGTCTTTACAAAGCCTCGTTCGTATTTTTATTTTTATCACCTTTGCAGTAATGAGGCCGAAGCCTTGATCCTTATCTATAACCTTGAGTTTGATCCTTACCGAGATATATTTTTGGAGAAGCAAATTTCCTTGGATTATTGTTTCCCTGATGTCCTAAGATTCAAAAGCTATTGGATCCACCTTTCCTACAGACCTATCCCCAAGACTCTTCACACTGATCTCTATTGGATTCTCCTTTTGGCCATCCCTCTCTCTAGAAACCTAGGCCCTAGGCCTATTGAGATTTTCATTTATTTTCTTCTATTATTTTGTCTAACTAAACCTCATAGTTGGATTCTTCTAGTAGAGATATTTCTAACGACTTTAAATATACTTAAATCTGATTTCTTGATCAAAAGTAGTGACATCCCAAATTCTCCTAAGTCAAAAATCAACTTGTCCATCTCCCTTCCATGTGGAAACCATGTGGCTCCCTCTCTCATCTCCCATCCAAAGTGGTGTTGATGTCATTGATGTGGTACCCACCACCTTCGTCATCATTTTTGGAATTCCCCCGTGATCCACTTCCCTTTTTCCCAACCACGTCGCTGACGACGATGCCCCATGCATTTTCATTATTGGGGATCCACTGCTTCTGGCTCTTGAGCACTCTTCTCCTATTCTCTGACGATGATTCCTCCCCATTGATCCAATGGAATTCTAAAGTTGGCAATCAACAAACCTGACCTTATTGTTGTCGCAAAATTGGTCGATAATTATTATCCTTTCGCTTCCCCAGCTAGCACCTTTGACACGTGGCACTTCCACCACGTGGCACCTAGTTTGACATGTGACATTAGGACTCAATGCTAACTACCTAACCCTACTTCTCTCCATGATGCCTGATTTTTCATGAATCCTGCCCTATATGTTTTTAATTTTTTTCCCCTGGGTGTGTAAAGCAAACTAGTGGAATCTAGGGGGCATGGAACCTCGACTTGTCTAAATTGCTCTAAATTTTCCTAATTTGTAATTATATTATTTTATCTTATTTTATTTTATTTTATTAATTTTTGTAAATATCTCAATTTAATTTTGTATATATATATTTTATATTATTTGATTTTTTATTTTTATTATTTTTTATTTTATTTTATTGTGTTATTTTGTAAATATTTATGTATACATTTATTTAACTTTATGTGTTTTATTTAATTTAATTTTATTTAAATTTTATTTCTTTTGTAAACTAGGTATGTTTAATTAATTAATCATTTTTACCCTTTAAAGTATATATATTTTTCTCAAAAATAAATAAAAATAAATAAATAAATAAAATAGAAAAAAAAACAAATCAAATTTCTTTTTTAATTTAAATTTTCATAATTTTCACTTCATTTTTCAATTTTTTCTTTTTTTTTTTACTTTTTACAAAAACCTAACTGGTATATATTTTACCATTTTCATTTTCCCCTTTCCCCTACTAAATATATTCCCCAAGTCATATTTTATAGGCCTCCCTATTATATCAAGATTTCATATTTTCTACGAATTCATGGAAATCATTTAACATATATTTCAAACCTTATCCTAAAATTATTTGGAACTTTGAACAACCATATATCAACTTTAATGTTTTTTTTAAATATATGTGTGTGGAAGAAGGTGAATATTATAACAATAATTTTATTCATGGAAATGATCGTGAATTAGAAGGGAACGCCGACGTCGTTGTCAACAATTTCAATATGGAT
This sequence comes from Picea mariana, assembly GCA_032191745.1. Taxonomy (NCBI): domain Eukaryota; kingdom Viridiplantae; phylum Streptophyta; class Pinopsida; order Pinales; family Pinaceae; genus Picea; species Picea mariana. Next base: position 4,052 of record JASDQU011440462.1, on the reverse strand, counting down.
TACCACATTGATTACCCCAATCCCCGACAACATGAAACCCTAATGAAATCCCAACCTCACTTGGAATATTTTATATTATTTTAATACTTCCCCGCATCATATTTTTTTGAAAAACATGAAGTAGTTATATTTTAAATAAAATCTCATGGGAGTGAGTTGATCGATGATAAGTAATCGACGTTGAGAGTGTTAAGTAGAGTATGAGTCAGCTACGAGAAATCTCGACGATGAGGGACATGGGAAGTATTATATGGACTTTGTCCAATGTGTGGTTGGGAAGATTGTTTTATATATATATATATATATGTTTTTGTTTTTTATTTTTATTTATTAATTTACTTTTTATTTTTATTTAATTTCACTTTTAATTTTTATAGATTAATTAGTTTTTTATAGAATAGATAAATATGGAATGTGAATTGGATTAATGGTTAAAAAATATGTTTTTTTCTTCAAGGTCACAAGTTCAAATCGAGTGGGGGAGGGGCTTAGGATAATTTTGATGATTTTTATTTTTTACATTAACACGGTCATTAGTTTATTTTTTTTTCATAGGATGAAGGTAATTAGTTTTTGTTAATTTTTTTTAATAATTGTAGATAGATGTAAAATAATGTCAATAATTTGGTTATCCTTGATTTTTATTTTATCTTTTGTTTTTTTTTTTAATTATTTTCCTAATGTTAATAAACAAATAAATAAAAAGGAAAAATTGGAAAAAATCATGCTACAAATCATAGGTCCCATGCCGCTCAGGTTATATTCCAACTATCCATGAGGGCCAAGGAATTTCATCTCTAAGTCTTGATATCTTATGCATGTGGGATTTCTCTATTTGTAGGTTCATAAATCAATGGTCCTAATTAACCCATGAGATTGATCAATGGATTCTAAGTGATGATTTTTAAATGGGAAACTTTTGCTACAAGTGTCAGAATGAGGCTTGTTGATCTGAAACCAAGGTGATACTAATACCAAACTTGATCTGGTTCTAGGCCATTCCATTGAGGTTATATTTACAATTTTGGATCTATTGAACTTTATTGCATGAACAGTGAACATATGTATTCATGAAGGCTTGAATCCAAATTGAATATAACTTGGTGAATGTGTTGTTAGTCCCATGCTCCATTACTTAATGCATTTAGCAATCATAATTGCAAAAATAAAAAAATGTATAAGAAAACACAAGACAAAATATCAACACATGAGGAAAGAGATCACCGAGTTATTAACAGATTTCACCAGGACATCCTGGCTACATCTCTAGATCCACTTGGAATAAAAATCACTTTATTATCCTTCCTTTCAAATGGCCGAAATCATCTCACAATATGTGGCACATGCTCCAAGGATCTCACATAAGTGACATTTATTCATACACTAGAAGGAATACATTTTCCCCAATGGGTGGGGCTAAACTCTCCCTATGGAGGGGGATAAACTCTCCCAATGAAGGGGATTACAAACCACAAGCATGATTTCTTGATCATATTCTCAAAGAGATCTCAAAAGAGTCTCCAAACAATCCTCCTCAAATATCTCCCAATAAGGGGTTTAAATAGTTTCTTTAGTGATGCAGGAGCATCGCCATCAACATTCAATGAGGCCAAGTTGAGGACAACTCAACATCCAACGTGCACATTCAAATTGTTTTGGATCCCAATGAGAGCACGTCATTTTACTATTTTGAAAGTAATTGTAATTAAAGGCTCTATAAAGTTTTTGAAGCATGAGCCATTGTATGAGATCCAGGAGATGTATTTGTTTTAAATACATATAGGATTGTACATATTTCGAGCATCGACTCATACCTAGATTGTAATTATTCATTTATTGTAATAATCCTTGGTGGTAGGATGCTTAAATGCGATATGAAATCACTAAGATAGTATGGAGAGAAGGCTCGAGAATCCCCTCGTATATAAATATATTTAATCTATGCCCAAATGAAGTTGTTGAAGAATATTATAATTGTGGTTGAAGCTTATTGTTATTGTTGTTCAAGAGATTTGTAGAGAGAGTTGTTGCAGAACCCTTGTATATGTTTACTGGAGGAATATAATAGAGGAGATTTTTGCTTCACACGTCTGAGTTTTTTATCTCTGAGTCAATTGGGTAATGTTGTGTTATTTGTTTTAAGTGTTTTAATCTTGTGTTCATTTTATAGTTGAATGAATGAACCTTTGGTGTTATATAAGTTTCAATTGTTTCTCTTATGAAATATTGGTGCAAGGAGTGCATAGTGCCCACACAAGGAGTGTGAAGGTAGATTCATTACAAACTTGATAGCTTAGGAGAGATAGAGTGAGTTGAGCTGAGTGAGTGAAAGGAGTGCAAAAATACTTAGTGGAGTATAAAATCTCGAAGGATAGTCCCTTGCAAGATGTGCACAGGGCCAACACTTAGTGAATCGTTGAAAAGTTCCACAGAGAACGAGTGCAAGGAGTGTGTGGAAGTTTTTTTTACAACCATTAAGTATCAAGGAGAGAAGCACAAGATGTGCATAGAGGTTCGATTTGCATGGAATGAAAAAGCTCAGAAAGGATAGAAATATTTAGTTCTCAAAGGAAGGAACTTTTGTTTGAAGGTCAAGTGGATGAGATTCAGCTAGGGGTGAATCAGATCTTTCAGAGATGTCAGATATGAGAAAGGATCATGGGTGTTAACCCCTTAATTCCTTCATACCTCGCAAATTTGGAAGTTTATGCATTTTTTATGTGGAGGAGACAAGTTTCCTGAAGTCTCGGGATCCGAAGTCAATATGGACCATTGGCATACAGGGGACACATGCCAACAGATCTTGAGGTTCAGAAATTTGGCACTTCGGAATATTTGAGGCATAAAGTGCTTTGGTTCGAGAACTCTTGAAGATCCAAAGGATGGATTAGATCTCGATCGTCTGTTGATAGGGACACATGGATCATAGATCCGAAAGTTTGTCAATTCAACACTTTGGAGGTTTTGAGAGTTGTGTCACGAAAATCTCTGAAGCTTGAAGCATGGAGTAAATAGAGACCATCAATCTGAGGTAAGTGTCAGTCATCCGATCTTCTAATTCAGGATTCACGTGTTCGGAGGTATCACATGTTGGAATGGGTAAAACTTCCAAATCCCAAAGTCCAGAAACCTCTGTGAGCCAAAGATATCAATGTGTACTAAGAGTCTTTGATCTCCATCATAGTTTGGTTGTTTGTGAATTCAGAATTCAGGAGGATTGTGGGTTTTTGTTGTTGGAACTCTCAAACCCTAGAGCTCCAAAGGCCGAAGTTCCCGCCATTCAAAGGTTTAGCCCATGTTTTTTGCCCTAAGTCACGTGGAATTCTCCGTTGGAGAAATAAGACCCTCACGGGCATAAATGTGTGCTTGGAGTGAAGGGAAAATACATGTGGTATAGTGTTTTGAGGGTTCAAAAAGGACCCGAGAGATAATTCATCTCCCTTGTTTGAACGATCCTAGATCGGGAGGTTGCGTGATCCCCAGGAGGTGGTGGGGGACCATAATCCAAGGAGACAAGATCCACAAATTTAGGATCTCATAACCACTCAAGGAAAAACATGAGAAAGCATCTCAACCAACTCATCAGACCCTTAACTTCCTCCTTAAGACTAGGAAACCAATTGTAATAAAGTGAGGAAGAGTCCAAACCAACTCATGAGACCCTTAACTCCCTCATTAAGACTAGGAAACTAATTTGTGACTTGTGTTATCACATGAAGTTGTCATCGGTCAATTTTCTCCTTAGGTTTTAATTTTTTACCCATTAGTCTTTTTAAGCTTGTTTTAATTTTCTCTTTATGATTTTCTTAGGTTAGTCTAAAGAAATAAAGGCTTGGGACTTGGTTCACATTTTGACCCACACTTATGGTTTATACCCTAGTTTCATTTTGTGGATTATATCCTTGACTCATCACCTGACTTGACATCTAGCACTATCAACCCCATGAATCTACAAATATAATAAGTCACTCCATCCATTCATATACTTGACCCTCTCCACTCTGTCCCTTTTCTCGTTAAGGAGTCAAATCAAACTTTGTAAAGTGCATTGC
>JASDQU011440461.1:3717-18502 GCA_032191745.1 Picea mariana | reverse complement strand
TTTATTTTTTATATGTTTTATTGTTAATATGATTATATTGTTTTTATTTTTTGATTAATGTTTATTATAACAACTTAACCTAATTATTAACAACTAACTTAATTATTAATAACTAACTTAAATATTAATCATTAATGAATTAATTAATGATTAATTTATTATTAACAAGTCTAACATAAATCTAACTATACTAAATTTAATTACTGACATTATTAACCTAATGTTTTTATCCTAAGGTGGTTTATTGCAAATCTGGGGACTGAAGGGTGTAGCGGTGGATGAAGGATAGGGCGAAACAGATGGAGGGAAAAATGGAATCAACCGAGCCAGAAGTCTTCATCATGGGGGCAATGCCAAATCAACAGTCAAAGAATCAAGTTACCTATGATTATAGGACCCCAACACATACACATGATGCTTGTGCACAACCTATGTCTCTGTGTTTTGAATTTTTTTTTTTCTTCAAAAAAGAAAATTTTTCCTTTCCTGCAAAGAGGCTTTGTGTTGCTCAGGCCTTTTTGAAAATCTTCAGGGTCTCTGTTAATTGTGTCTGATTAGGATAAAGATTTAGTTTATCTTTCTCTTTGTAAATAACCCATGTTGTTTCTTTATTTTATTTTGTTTGCTTTAGAGGTTTAGAGAGAGCCTATAACATTAGATCCTCCTATGGATTCCAATGAATCCCTACGTTTGGGAAATAGTTTAGGGTATGTGTTAGTCTTGGGTTTATTTTATCTTTATCTCTCTTATGCTTTGAAAATCGAAAACGATCTTTCACTTGTGTTTTTTATTTTCCAATCATTTCAAAAAATCAAAATTGTTGCATTTAGTTACGCATTTTGTTTGGAAGTTATAGCATAGGTTGTTTTTTGCAAAAGAAACGAGTTATGCTAAGAACCAAATATCAAAATAGCATAAAAAAACCTCAGAATAAGTACTTGACACTTTGAAAAAGAGATAATTTTAGATAATAAGCCTCTTTGAGGGGGTAACCTTCTTATACACCACATAAATTTTAAAATACCATATGATTCCAAATGAAAAGGTCTCCTTGGTATATAGAGGAGACTAGCAGGTACAATTACAAATAATGGACCCAAGATGACATAAGTAAAATAACATTACTAATGTAATATGCCCCAATTAAAGGGTAATGTGCCACTATTTTGGGCTTAACATGCACCTCCCCTTCAAACAAGTGTTTTCCACAACACTTGAGTAATTCTAGATGATTATGTACAAAGGATGCATCTTCCCAGGTGGAATCTTCAGTAGGTAGTTTCCTCCACTTAGTGAGATACTCTGAAATGGATCTATTCCTCAGCTGGTGAATTTTTGTGTCAGTGATATATTCATGATCCAATATGTTTTTTTCTTCCTCGTCAAGTTCTGGAAATATATCTTGAAATGAGATCTTGTCACCCATAAGCTTATTTAAGAATGAAACATGGAAAACTAGGCGTACTCACAAAGATGCAAGAAACTCCAATTTGTATGCCATAGTAACAATATTTTGCAACACCTTATAAGGTCCATAGTAATTTGATGATAATTTATTATCCTTCTTGGCTTGCTTGAGGGACATTTGTTTGTATGGTTGTAGTCTTAACAATTCCCAATCCCCTACTTCAAAACCTCTTTCACTATGATGCTCATATGCTTGTTGTTTCATGTGATTTTGTGCCATGGTCAGGTTGTCCTTTAAGAGTTGGAGAACCTATTGTTGATTCTCGATGTGATATTCAATTGATTCAAAATTAGATTTTTATTTTATAGAAGAAGAGATGGAACATGGGTGGTATCCATAGAGTGCCATAAATGGTGTCATTTTTGTTGCAGTATGAAACTAAGTGTTATACCACCATTCTTCCAAGGGTAAAAATTTGAACCATTGTGTTTGTTTATCAGAGACAAAGAAACGAAGGTATCCTTCCAAACATTTGTTAACTATCTTTTCTTTTCCATCAGATCGAGGATGATAAGATGATCTATGTGCCAATTGAGTACCCAAACAAGAAAATAATTATGTCCAAAAATGTCTAGTGAAGATGGGATCTCTGTCACTTACAATAATCTTTGGCCTTCCATGTATCTTTTGAACTGTCTCCATGAATGTGATGGCAACTGTATTGACTTTGGAAGGATGAGAGAGTGCACAAAAGTGTGCGTACTTGGTCAGTTTATCAACAATCACCATGATGACACTCTTTCCTTCAGGATTAGGTAACCCTGTGATGAAATCCATGGAAACCTCATCCCAATGCTGACTTGGGATGGCTAATGGTTGTAAAAGACATGGGGTCTTAATTATTTCCACCTTATTTTGTTGGAAAATCAAACATTTTTCCACAAACCTTTGAAAATTATTTTTAAGGCCATCCCAAAAAAATTCCTTCTTGACCCTATGAAAGGTTTTCAAAAATCTCGATTTCCCTCCTACTGGAGAGGTGTGAAATTCCAAGAGTACCTTTTGTTTGATTTGGGATTTCTTACATAAATATAAGCGATGTTTGTACCATACTGAATCATTTTTCCATGTAAATGTATCTGATACACTAAAATCCTGCTACAACCTTTGAATGAGAGTCCTCACATTTTCATCATTCTTCCATTCATCGCTTTCTTTCATTATCCAATCGAGTTTCATGATTGAAATAACACAGAGAAAGGCCTCAACATCTTCATCCTTTCTTGAGAGTGCATCTACCACAACATTTTGCTTCCCCTTTTTGTAGATGATTTCAAAATCATAACCCAACATCTTGGTCACCCATTTTTGTTGTTCTTCTTAAGATAGTCTTTGTTCCAAGAAGTAGTTATTACTATCATGACCTTTTTTAACCTTAAATTTCCTACCTATTAGGTAAGGGTGCCATTTATTCAATTCATGTAGTAGTTCCATAATTTCCTTCTCATAAATGGGTTTTTGTAAGTCCTTTCCCTTGAGTGTCTGACTTTCAAAACTAAGGGGCCTTATTTCTTGCATTAGAACATCACCAATGCCATTTCTCGAGGCATTCCATTCCACAATAAAGGTTTTTGTAAAGTCTGGTGTAGTCAAGACATGAGATTTTCACATCACCTCTTTAAGTTGTTCAAAATCTTGAGTTTCCTCTAGAGTCCATGAAAATGCATCCTTCTTAGTTAATTTCGTTAAAGGTGTTTCTATTCTTCCATAGCTCCAAACAAACTTGCGCTAGTAACCTCTCAAACTAAAAACTCCTCTAACATTCTTCAATGTTTTGGGAATCGACCAGTCCATCATGACCAAAAATTCATAATGGCCTTCATGACTTTGGAATGTTGTTTTTGGGATATCTGCTTCCTTCATTATAATATGATGATACCCTGAACGAAGATCCAAATTTGTGAAATATATTGCTCCATGTAGTACATCTAACAATTCATCAACGATGGGAATGTGAAACTTATATTTAATAGTGATCTTGTTGATATCTCTATAATATGGAAACATACACCATGAGCCCTCTTTCTTGAGTACCATTACCACTAGTGTAGAGTAAGAACTTTGGCTAGGTCTAATAATGCCAACCTCTAACATTTCTTCAACCATATTCTCAATTTCACTCTTCTAGAATAAGGGTATCTGTAAGGCCCAATGTTAGGAGGAACACTCGCATGAATTAGGTGAATAGCATGATCATGATTTGAAGTGGCTGGAAGACCTATGGGAATATCTTCAAATACTTTGGAATTATTATCAATGATCCCTTGGAGATATAGGGGAATATATGGCCTAGATGTTTGAACATATAGTGATAAAAGTTGTACAATTACACCATGATTCCCCTTTTCCAATAATGTTTTCATGCCATTAGATCTTACCAACTTACTGGTTTTCCCTGTGATACCCCTTAACTCAAATTCTTTTTCTTCTAATGAAAATTTCATGAAAACTTCTTGAAAATTAAAATCCACCATTCATAATGAATGTAACCATTGGATTCCTAGTACAACATCATCAACACCCATGGGTATAACAATCATTGGACTATTCATTACATATTCCCCCATAGTAATATTGATCTTATGGAATTTTTCTGAGAAATTAATAGTTCCTCCATCTGCAATCATTACTTGAAACTTTGGCTTTGAATATATAAAGCAATTGAGAGATGTGGATAATTTATAGTGAATGAAATTATGAGTACTACAGAATCAATTATGACTATTACCTTTTTTTCTTTTTGATATATCCTTGTATCTTGAGGGTTTGAGGAGTGTTAATTGTAGCTAATGCATTACATGATATTGTGGGAGTCACCTCTTCAGAAGAAATGTCTTCTACGTTTTCATCTTAAGATGGTTCTTGTTCGTGTTCTTGTTCTTCTTCCTCTTCACAATCTATGTACAATAATTTCTTCTCACCACACTTATGTCCCCTACTGTACTTGCTATCACAATTAAAGAATAAACTTTTTGATTTTATTTCCTCCAATTATTGAGGTGTCAACCTTGTAGGATGAGGTATTTTAGAAGAAGGAACGTTATTCTCTCAATGTATGTTAGGAGTGGTCCTTCTAGTAGCCATAGCCATATTTTTAGTTTCAAAATTTCTCGCCAACCTAAATGCATTCTCCAATGGTTTGGGTTCCCAATTGAGAACCTCATGTTGAATGCTATCCTTTAAAGTTCCTATGAATACATCAATCATGTGATCATATAGAATATCTGTTAACTTTATATTCAATCTTTGGAAGTTCTCAATGTGCTTCACAACTGAACCCTTTTGCTTGAGATTTATCAACTGGCTAAAGAAGGTTTTGTTCCTTGTATCATCATAGTGTGATATCATTTCTTGCGTGAATATTTTCCAAGTGACAAGTGATTTGTGAGAAAAAATCCATCGATACCACAAAAATGGATTGGGTTCTAAATATAAAGAAGCAATTCATGTAGATCAAAGAACTGCTCTATCTGAAGTATCCATGTCATTGGATCCTTTCCATAAAACTTTCTCATATTGATCTTAGTAAAGTGGTTTTTCTTCAACCCAAAGTTGGAGTTTCTCCAATCTCGATTCATCTTCCTTATGTCCTCATCATGAATTTAATGGGATACATTTTCACTTTCAGGTGGCCTATCTATTAGGAACTTTTCCAATCCTTCCATGATCTCCCTTTTTAAACCATCCATCTTAGTATCCATTATTGCCTCCAACTTAGCTTCATTTGAATCCGTCATCTCTTATAGTTCATCTTTTGTTACTTTCTTCTTTTGTAAATCATTTATGTCTCCACACATTTATTCACCTTCATCAAGAGTCCAAGTAGGAATGTTTGGAGGCTTATTTGGTGTAGAAGTTCCCTTTTTAGGTGGCATGTTGGCCAACTATCACTTTTAAACCTTGATTTCAATGTGCTTTTGCTAGATGATATTTCTTCTATTGTATCTCCAAAATTTCAGCCCTTCTGGGTTTTGTTGACGGGCGTAAGTGACACACCATCAACTGGAAGGTCAGATCGAGACCGGGGTTGTCTAATTAACCCAATCCATTTGGAATGAAATAACGTGACGAGTTTAATGGATCTATTAGCCAATTAAGTTCCTAAAAATAATAAAAGAAATAAACTAATCTAAAGTTGTGATACTAACAATATATGTTTACTAATTACAAGTGTTCAAATAGAAACATGAATATATACAAATGATTATAAAAATTCTATATACAACTTGCAAGGTTTACTTGAAATCTTGCGAAATGATTTTTCGTAATATTGTTTCTAAACATGATAAAGAAAGAACAAAAATATTTTTGTTTTCTTTTTGAATGTTTAGAGATTTTAAACTAATAAATACTAATCAAATACAATTGAAATAACGACACATAAAAAATCAAAGCTAGTTAATGTAATCATCATTTCATTAACGTATAATTTAATTAAATGACACACAAACTAACCTGTAGCTGATCAACGAAACTGATCTTATCTTTATATGTTGTTCAAGCTCCTACTTGTCCTGCATGTAAGGGAAAACTGTGACAGAACAATACTAGTACTTCCAGAACAAATTCAAAGAAGCGTGTAGTGTGTTGGACCAAGAATATAACAACAAAATAATAATTGATTAAAAATCCTATGATATTATGATAATCAATATTTAAGAACGAGAGAAAACTCAATTCTGAGTATTGATATTATCCATCATTTAACATTAGGAGTAAATTCAATAATAATCAAATGATAAATTGATCACACATACAAAATGGAATGACAAATTATGGACAACGTCAAAACACTTAACAATATGAAACATGATATGATGACAAGGCTAAAGTTGAATCAAACATAATAATATTTCATACTACAAAAATAATAGAAGAGCCCAATGGAATAAGCATCACACAGGTCTAAATCCAACGGTGAATTTCTTTCCCATTATACATTCTCAAAATCACATGTCCATATTGTATTCTAGCCAAAGTTGTCCCTACTACTAAACAACAACCACTATTAAAACCTGTCTTGGATCAATAACCTTTTATTATGCAAGATAGAGGGTAATCCCAGAAAATCAGATTGTTTTATAGAAATAGCATAACAAAGAAACACTCTTGTAGGAGTTTGTTCATCAAAATTAATTACATAAATGAAATTGTTTAAACAAAATGAGAAGTCAATAAGCTATGGAACACATCAAATCATGATTCCTTCTCCTTGAAAATAACATCATAAACTGTTGTTTTAATGAAAAAGATAAAACAAAATTGAGTTTTAGATAACAATACAAACTATTAATTTAAAAAGATAAGCTACATGATTCTATAGCTAGCTATATGATTATGTAGCTAGTCTAAAAAAATAAAATCAAAAATAAAATCTACCTATTTTTATTTTTCAAACATAATCAAATCATAAACAAAACAACTATTTACTATTTCAGCAATTTGACAAACAAGCATCCGAATTTATGATAGTGCAATTTGTTGAGTTTTTTAATGATCATATTATTAGACTACTTAATCCTCTTGTTTGTAAAATTTTAGTTTGAATTACTCTATTCCTTATGCCCATGATTTTGTTTCTTTGACAATTGATTTGTTTGGGACAACCCGAATAGGCTCATGAGTAGGAAAAGAAGAAACCCTATCTTTCAACACATCTTTCTAGGCCTAAAATCACATCATGACATTTTTCCCAATGGGTTTCAAACAACAACAGAGGGTCGATCTGTGATCGTATTGTCTTTTTGTGGATCAGCACACAGGTCTTTGATAGTAGGGTTTACCTTCTGCCTATGATAAATCTTAGATGTTTTATGCAGAGTCATGAACATGTGGAAAGGCATATTTAACTTGAAACCTAGANAAAAAAAAAAAAAAAAAAAAACGCTTACCTCAATTGAAACGGAAATTATGATATTTTTCCCTCCAAAGAATGAGACGTATCTCTGAAATGATGTAGTTTCTGAGGAAATTCCTCACGAATACAATAAATGAGCCCATTTGGGAAATGTGTTTCTAACGGTTTCTCCAAATTCTTAATCATTTTCTCAGAAATCCTCCCGTAAAAACATGTCTCAGGTATGTAATTACGGGTTTGAAAAACCTTGGAGTCATTTGGTTACGATACATCAACAGGAGTAGCAAAGGGAAGTGAGAGGTAGGTTTTTCTCTCCAATACAAAAACATTAAAGAGAGGTCTGTAAATTCAGAAGAGGCCTAATACCTATGGACTTGAGAGGCTACCGTAACTGACAAATTGAGCTTTGGGTGGGTAAGAACCAGAGGACGCGTAGTCTTGTGAACCACTATGCACAATGAAAATTAAACCCAAACCACTATGAATGGCCTATTCGAATAATGGATGAGAGTCTTAAATGTGCAGGACAATAGGATGATGTGGAAATGTGAGCACATCAGTCCTGTAACAGGGTGATAGGATACCGATATGACTGGCAAGAAGCATAGAAGCATATAAATTTTAATCCAAGGTTATGCTCAATTAGGCATATCAAAATTCAAAATCATGTAACCAACCATAGATATGATCGAGTCATATTTCCCATAGTGAATCAATCAAGTATAATGGTAATGGATCAATCAATAAGCTTACAAACCTTAAGACTTATAAACATATAGATTCCCTTGAGGTGTAATCTCTTTAGCAAAAGAAATGAAGAAACCACAAATTGCAAAATGATTACCCAAGACAAACTTTTGTTTTAATTTCATGCCTGCAGTCATGAAATTAAACAAACATACGACAAATTTAAACAAAACACTCTTATAATCAGCTAATAAATCTCCTTGAAACCAAAAGACAGAAACATTTGTAATATAAGGAGGAGGCAGCTACAAAACAATTTATCCCTTTGTGATGACTTTTAATTATGATAAAATTTGATAGAATTGTTGGTTTCCAACAATGGCAACACGCTGGGTGAAGCAGTTATCTCTGCATCACCAAAAATTTGTATCGGGGGCAGAAATGGAAAAAAATTTAGAGACAGTTAATGATAGATCAAGCATTTCGACAATAACTCAGAAAAATCACACATTCATAGTATTGGATGCATTTATGTCCGAAATTGTAATCTGGTATCTTGTTTAGATCACATGTGTAGCGATGTTTATACATTTGAATTCAATACCGTTGACAGGGCCACTACTGTCAGCAAGTTCCCATAGCCTCGGTAGGGATGTCATTTAACCCACTCTAGTACACATGTCCTGTCCAAGAGTCGTCCATTCATGATAAAAACATCTCCACACTTGATCAAATTAAAAGACATACATGAGAATCTTCTTAAACTTGGCATTGCTTCGCTGTCAGAAGGCTTGTTTAGTACCCTGTCAAAGTTGCTTTGGTATCATGTGTGTATTTACCCGCTGCCAGCAGACCCATTCAGTGTCCCAACGGGTTTGCACACAATTCCCACACATTACATTGCTTCCAAATCTCTAAACTTTGTTTATAAATTTCCAAAAATTCATGATATTAAGAGAGCTGGGTGATACTAAATATCCCACAATCTGGTAATGAAAAGATTGATCATTTAAGAATCATTTTTTTGTTCTAATGAATTTCATCATGAGTTGGACAATTAGATTTTTGTTAAGAAATCATCTCTAGGATGGGGAAGCACATTGAGTTTTTCTCATTAAAATAGGGGCGGTGTTAGAAGTTCATTAAGGATAGTCACATCTTCCTGTGATTTTAATGAGAAACCAGAAATAATGATTGAACAAAAACTTACTTCCACTGACCTGAGCTTAGCACTTATTGTTCAGATTCTTGAACTATTATCAACTGCTACTAATGAATATAAATTCTACTTCCCTTCAACAAATGAATGGTGGTTCAGACATAATAATTTATAAAACAAATTAAAATCAAGCAAAATGAAAAGAACCAAATTCAAAACAAAAAAGAAAATTAAAAATATTTACAAGAGGGTGGATCTGAAATCATAAAGCGAAAAATCTCTTGAGAGACTAAAAGAGAATAGAAAAATCCTTATTAATATGAGTGCATTACTACTCGTGGCACCTTGGTTCAGGGTTGAATTGATAGTTCAAATTTACTCATCTCTTTACTTTCCATTTGAAATTTTCATGATGATACTGCGTTTTTGAAAATAAATATTCAATGAAAGGCAAAGAAAAAAATATATAAAGTGGAATTCCTTGACAACTTTCATATTATGGTTCTCTTGGTGTGCCCACTTGTGTTCATAACTTCATTATTATGAAGAGAAACAGTGATAAATAAAACTAAAGGAAACCTACTCCTAAACCTACTCTAAACTACTAAATAGATAGAAAACGCTAAGTAAAATCATATTTCTAGTGCAGCCACAAAATCATCTTAGTATTTGAAGATACAAGAGAAATATGTCATTCTTACCTCTTATGTATTCATTTAAAAACAAAGAAAGCACAACCTTACCATCCTTTTGAAACTTCTTGATATATGAATCCTCCAGCCATGCTAAGATTGTGTCATTAGGATGCAAACTATGACTTCGACGAAATAGATATATCAATGGGGAACACATCATAAGAGGATTCATGACATCAATTAGAGTTTTTGTTTGAACACTTCCTTTGATGATATGGACCATTTTAGAACACGAAGCATAATCATTAAAATTCAAACTAACCAAAGAAAGAATATGCAATGTAGAATGTTTTATCTCCATAAGAAAGAGTGCATTGTCTTTTTCAAAAATAAACCGTGTAAAATCATCTCGCAACATGTCTTTCTCCCATGTAAGTGATGAAAGTGAAAGAGCGTCAAATACGACTTCATAAATGTTATTTTTGGAATTAATTTTACCAAATCTTGGCATATCAAAAAGATCTAATTGTGGTGGAAAAGAGTAGGATACTATGGGTAAAGTATCATGTCCACCAAAATCTAAGAAGAGACCAGGATATAAAGAGTAAAAGGAATCAGAAATGAGCACATGAAAATAATATCTTGGGCTATGATATTTAACAATAGTATTCTCTTGACATTCCTCTCCACTTTCCTTAAAACTTTCAGTTTGTTTTGGTGATAAATCCTTCAACATAATATGATCACATAAATTTGCCTCATGTATGATGGAAATTTTAAAACTTTCATAACAAACATCTAATCTTTCATGTGGATAAGGTATGATTTGTGGATGAAGGTTTAAGGTTTCTTCTTCAAATTGCATATTTACATCTCTAATCAGTTTCATAGGAATGCTATAATTCTTAAGATGATTTTTGTCACCTAAGTGTTCTTCAATAACTGAATTTAAGTACTAATCAGAGCAAGAATTAGAATAATGAGGAAATTCACCTTCACCCAACATCGAATCTTCTTCCACGATGGTCAAGGACTGAAAATACAATGATTCAGAGGAAAAACCAACTTGATTGTCAGTAAGAACCTTTTCAATAGATTCTACCTCCCTTGCTTGTTCAAAATTTTCCGATGGATTCCTCTCATCCTACAAACTAAATTATTCTCACAATTGAGTGATAGGATTTGTAACTGATTCATCATTAGCGACTGAATATGACTAGATGAAAGGTATGCAAGCATAATAGAGGAGATTTAGTACAAATGACATGTCATGAAGATTAAATTTACAGAGAACATGATGGATTCTTGTTGAAAATCCTTCTGGAGATGAAATGTCATTGATTAGTAAAGTCTGAAATTCTTCACATAATTGGTTGTAATCATAGTTTTCAAAAGCATCTAAAAATTCCTCTACAAATTGAAACCAATAAAAAAATTGATATGCTGGAAAAGACTCAAACCAATGTTTAATCTAACCCCTAAAAGTAAAAGCCAACAATCTGCATAAAACCTTTAAATCATAAATATCATGCTTGATGCATTTACACCAAAAACTTGTTAAGATGGTATTTTGCATACACATTCCCCCCACCATCAAAGGTTAGTTTGGACAGATGAGAGACTATCTCATTGGGGATATCGAGTAATGAGAAGTGGAAAGAATGTTCCAACATAATGATTTTGGGAGCCATGGGGAATTAAATACATTCAAAACAAAGACTCCCACAAGGCCAGCTCGTCAGTTTGGCCTGCCTTCTAGTGCATTTTAAGATGACACAAAAGAAAATTTTATAAATCTGGAATTATGATCGGCTGGGGGGTAAAGCATTTAATCATTAAATTTACTCCAACCCTCCTTCTAGCACCATTTGTTGATGGGTGTGAATGAGACACCATCAACTGGAAGGTTAGATTTGGACCGAGTTTGTCTAATTAACCCAAGCCGTTTGGAATGAACTGACCTGATGGGTTTAATGGCTCCATTAGCCAATTAAGGTCCTAAAAATAATAAAAGAAATAAACTAATCTAAATCTATGATACTAACAATATATGTTTACTAATTACAAGTGTTCAAATAGAAACATGAATATATACAAATGATTATAAACAATCTATATACAGCTTCCAAGGTTTACTTGAAATCTTGCGAAATGAATTTTCGTAATATTGTTTGTAAACAAGATAAAAAAAGAACAAAAATATTTTTGTTTTCTTTTGGAATGTTTAGAGATTTTAAAATAATAAATACAAATCAAATACAATTGAAACAACGACACATAAATAGTCAATTCTAGTTAATGTAATCATCATTTCATTAACTAATAATTTAATTAAATGACACAGAAACTAACTTGTAGTTGATCAACGAAACTGACCTTATCTTTGTATGTTGTTCGAGCTCCTACTTGTCATGCATGTAAGGGAAACCTGTGACAGAACAATACTATTACTTCCAAAACAAGTTCAATGAAGCATGTAATGTGTTGGAGAAAGAATATAACATCAAAATAATAACTGATTAAAACTCATATGATCTTATGATAATCAATATTTAAGAACAAGAGAAAACTCAATTCTAAGTATTGATATTATCCATCATTTAACATTAGGAATAGATTCAATAATAATAAAATGATAAATTGATCACACATACAAAATGGAATGACAAATTATGGACAACATCAAAACACTTAACATTATGAAACACGATATGATGACAAGGCTAAAGTTGAATCAAACATAATAATATCTCATACTATAGAAATAATAGAAGAGCACAAGGGAATAAGCATCACACGGGTCTAAAGCCAATGGTGAATTGCTTCCCCATTATACATTCTCAAAATCACATGTCCATATTGTATTCCAGCCAAAGTTGTCCCTACTACTAAACATCAACCACTATTTAAACCTGTCTTGGATTAATAACATCTTATCATGCAAGATAGAGGGTAATCCCATAAAATCAGATTTCTTTACAAAAATAGGATAACAAAGAAAAACTCTTGTAGGATTTTGTTCATCAAAATTAATTACATAAATGAAATTATTTAAACAAAATGAAAAATCACTATGCTATGGAACACATCAAATCATGATTTCTTCTCCTTGAAAATAGCATCATAAACTGTTGTTTTCCTAAAAAGTATAAAACAAAATTGGGTTTTAGATAGAAATACAAACTAATAATTTCAAAAGATAAGCTACAAGATTCTGTAGCTAGTCTAAAAAAATAAAATCTATCTATTTTATTTTTCAAACAGAATCAAATAAAAAACAAAACAATTATTTACTATTTCAACAATTTGACAAAGAAGCATCTGAATTTATGATAGTGGAATTTGTTGAGTTTTTAAATGATCATATTATTAGACTACTTAATCCTCTTATTTGTAAAATTTTAGTTTGAATTACTCTGTTCCTTATGCCTGCGATTTTTTTTCTTTAACAATTGATTCGTTTGGGACAACCCGAATAGGCTCATGAGAAGGGAAATAAGAAACCCTATCCTTCAACACATTTTTGTGGGCCTGAAATCACATCATGGCTATTTTCCCAATGGGTTTCAAACAACAATAGAGGGTCGATCTGTGATTGCATGGTCTTTTTGTGGATAAACAAAAAGGTCTTTCATAACAAGGTTTACCTTCTGTCTCTGATAAATATTAGACTTCTTAAGCCGACTCATGAACAGGTAGAAAGGAATATTTATCTTGAAACCCAGAAAAACCATCAACAGGTTTGAATCTCTGAGCAAAATAAAAAAAAAATAACCCTTACCTCAACAAAAATGGAAATACTGAGATTTTTCTCTCCAAAGAATGAGATGTATCTCTAAAACGGTGTAGTTTCTAAAGAAACTGGCCAAATGGAATGTAAATGAGCCCATTTCAGAAATGAGTTTCTGATGGTTTCTCCAAATTGTTAACTGTTTGTTCATAAATCCTCCCACAAAAACATGTCTCAGGTATGTAATTACGGGTTTGAAAAACCTTAGAGTCATTTTCTTACGATACATCAATAGTAGTAGTGAAGGGCAGGGAGAGGTAGGTTTTTCTATCCAATACAAAAATAGTAAAGAGAGGTCTATAAAACCAGAAGAGGTCTAATACCTACGGACTTGGGATGCTACCATAACTGACAAGTTGAGCTTTGGGTGGGTAAGAACCAAAGGATGCATAGGCTTGCGAACCACTATGGACAATGAACATTAAACCCAAAGCAATACCATCTTCCTATTCAAATAATGAATGTGAGTATTAAATGTGCAGGACAATAGGATGACGTGGAAATGTGAGTACATCAGTCTTGTACCAGGGTGATAGGATAGCGATATGACTGGCAAGAATCTATAGAAATTTCAATACAATTAATGTATT
Organism: Picea mariana; assembly: GCA_032191745.1. NCBI lineage: Eukaryota > Viridiplantae > Streptophyta > Pinopsida > Pinales > Pinaceae > Picea > Picea mariana. The sequence continues at coordinate 4,316 of JASDQU011440461.1, read as the reverse complement.
CCCTACAATTCTCCTGATCTAACAATTATATGCCATTGTTAAATACATAATCGCTTCTACTAATCATATTGCGGAAATTAAACCATGATCACAAAGTGAAATATCAAGAACACATAACACAAACATTTTTCCGGGAAAGCGTAAAGCTAAAAACCCCACTATCATATATTATGTATATCATGGATCATAAAACAATATCATACAAAACTCTAATCCAAGAGCTCTCGGTACAATACAATCGTCTCACTGTCATACAAAAATTGACAAATTCATGTGCCAATATTCTATCTCTAGACAACCTGCCTCCTCTGCGCAATCCCTGCAGTTAGAATTCTCACAATGAATTTGAATTACCTAGTTTGCACATGCTCATGAGCATATCCATTGCATGTGTGATTGCATGAGTGAACTTCACTCAAATTGCAACTGATAGCCACACTATCCCTTGCACTTGTTATATCAACTAGGTCTCCATTGGATCTGACATGCATGTAGTTAACCGTGGCGAATCATTAGTTGCATGTGAGTTCACTGATTTGAATTAATTAATAATTAATTCAATGAACTCTCACTAGTGTAAAATTAGTTACAGCTAGTAA
>JASDQU011440460.1:6229-23609 GCA_032191745.1 Picea mariana | reverse complement strand
GCAACTATGAGGACCAGTACATGAGATGGACCACACTGCGGCAAGAGAGGGGAAAAGTAGTTCCATAGTTCACCAATACCTTCCATACCTTGCGCACCAAGATGGGTATCAAAGACTCTGAGCAACATTTGGTTCTGAAATACCGTGGGGATCTACATAGATACATCCAGACTAAAATGGATTTTCTGGACATCTCATCACTCGGTGATGCTTATCGATATGCTGTTAAAATTGAGCAGAAACATAAGCACTAGGACAAATGGGAATTCGGGTCTGCAAATCCGCAACAACCAAAGTATGACAAAGACGGCCCTGACAAACAGTCTCCTGAAAACCAGTCCAAGACACATGAAAAGAAGGGTCATGGGAAGACAAAGAAGGACACTAGAAAATGGTGTGATTTCTACAAAAGCCCCTGGCACAACACTGATGAATGCCGCTCAAAACAGTCATTGGTGGCTAAGATCAAAGAAAAGGAGTCGAACCCTGATTCAGAATCTGATTCTAAAAATAATGGTAAAGGATAGATCATTGACACAGACCCCACTGCTATTATCGTGACCGCAACAATTCAATCAGAAGAACCAACAGATCCTGAAGAGGGGGAGCACCTTTTTCATTCATAGATGTGTGTGATGGGGACCCCATTGCATTTTATTGTTGATAGAGGAAGCCAGAAAAACCTCATCTCAGCAGAAGTTGTCAAACAGTTGGGATTGTCGACAACACCACACCCGTAGCCATACAACATCGGGTGGCTTCGGCAAGGAAGAGATCGTCGTGTCAGCCAACAGTGTCGATTTTCATACGCCCTCCAACCCTTCAAGGATGAGGTATTATGTGATGTTTCCCCATTGGCTGTCTATGATGTTCTCTTGGGCCAACCATATATGTGGAGACGCCATGTTTTTTATGAGTCTCGACCCCGCAGTGTCATTGTTTCTCTGGGGGATCATCTGTACAAAATACTAGAGGTAGTTATGACTACTGTTCCACCTAAAAAGTTCCACAAGGTGGTATCTCATAATGCAAAATTCAACTTCTTCACAATCTGTTCAAAAGGGGAACAAAAGGACACTGCAACCACTACAGCTTCGCCCCAAGCACCTTCTATACAACAGAAGAAGGCTGACAAGGTTGCAAAAAAGCATAAATATTCCTTCTGCATGCCTTCCTCTCATTTCATCTGACCTTTTGAAAAGCCTCAGCCTCAACAGGTTCATGACAGACTTCCACAAACTGAGCAACGCGATGTCTCCAGCAAGCCAAGCAGCTCACCAAGATGCAGATTCAGCAAACACTTTTCCCTCTCCCCCGGGAACTCATCGCAATGGAGACCATTGCTTCCTAAGGAGGGAGGATTGATCCAGGTGGATATCGGTGGCCACCCAAATTTTCCAAATGGCTCAAAACAGTTTTTTGGCAATTTTGGCAATATACTATTTTTAGCTGGTTTTAACTTCTGGGGCCATTTTGAGGGCCCAAATAAAGGTTTTTCGAGATCGAGGTTCTCAATGATAACCAAAGTCATAATTGATCCCCCAAAATTAATCTCCTTGACAATACCTTTCCAACGAGTTATCACACGCCTAAAACAAAGATCGTATGCAAAAGTTACGACCCCGGGAAGTTGATGTACTCACTTACCCAAACGGGTTCCACATGACTTTTGGCACTTCATCTCCTAGGGTTAGGTTTTTGGATGTCTAGGGCTTTTGGCATTCCTGCTTATTGTAAAAAGGCATTCAAATCCTCATTGTAATCATCTTCTTGCGAATGCGAGTAGCCGTCGCATCTCTTCTCAGAGATAAGCTGACACCATTCTAGCGAGTCTTTCACTCTGTATTTTTTTACAGTCTCTGTGCATTTCTTTCATTAATAGAAATCGTGTATTACTGTATATTGGCGCTTATGGTTGCATCTCTGATACATTTCTATTATATTATTGAATATCTACAATATATTTGTGCATTTCTTTATTATATCTCCGATCTCATTTCGTGCCGAAAATAATCCGGATCAATGGTGGTGTTAAAATTCCATACAAAAATAATTTTTTCCAAGGATTTTTCCTTGGATAAATCTAATAGAGAATGACAACAATATTGTTTTTTATGATATTTATTGGGCATATATATGTTTATAATTATATAATTCTTACCTGTTGAGTGTTGAAACAAATTGTCCAGAAGCCATTTTTGAGTAGCCTTGCTCTCCTCCAGCTGGAATATTTGTGGATTCTAAAGAGTGCAGATTCCACCTAAAGCCCCCCTTGAACTAACCACAATAACTGATTTTTTTTTCCAAAATAAGATGCTTTCCTAAAGGACCTTTGAGTACTTCATTTTTGTCTCCTAGAGCATAATGATTTAAGGTTTTTCTACATTAATCAACTACCTAATTTATTGTACTTTTTATTTTCTCCCCAATCCTCTACAATTCCAAGAGACTATTTTCATTATTTACCAGTGTTTTTTGTTAACCCCTCTTTAGGGGGTACAGATCCTCTCGGTCCTATATTCCCTTTGGAATCCTTCATAAGGGTGCTATCCATAGTTTTTTGCAATCCCAAATCCTTCTCCTTATCCATTGTTTCCTCTTGCTTACGATTATTGGATTTTCTTCCCACCTTTTTAATCGAGACAATTATCCCTGATTCTATGCTAGACTCATATTTGGATTCCCCTTGTGAGTCTTCTTCCAACATAACCTATATTCTAGATTTAGGATGAGGTCCCAAGCTATGGATAGTGAGGTTTATTTCCCTAGGGACATCATGGTTTGAAATCTCTTGCCTCCTATTTTCGACCTCTTCTACTAATATTTATTGAATTTCCTCATGAGTTTTGTATGGATCCACAAGAGATATGAATATATTGTTGCTTGATTCATGATCACCTCCTCCCCCTCCAGAAAAAAAATGAGCGAAAAACAAGGGACCTGGATTTGCCTCAGCAAGACGAACTTTAGGCAGCTATTGAGTTCTATACTTTTTTGATCCACATTTCCTCTTTTGGGTCTTTGATTGATCTTTCTCTCTAGAATAAGGTTGACTTGATTGGATTTTGGGGAAACTTTTCATGAAATGTCCATATTCGTGACAGGCCTTGCATCTGAATGGGAGTTTCTAGTAATCAACTGGTTGAATATATGATGAATCATTCAGGGTTAATTGAATGGATTCGGGAAGACCCTTTTCAAGATCCAACTCCACACAAATGCACACATAGGGCTGGAGGCCATCTCATGGGTCAACTCAATCAATATAACGACCCAAAATGTTTCCTATGCTTTTGAAAGCCTCCTCATTCCAACAATGGAAGGGAAAGAAGGGGAGGCGAACCCGTAATGGAATCACATAGGGGATGCCATTATCAATACTAAAACATAGGGCCCTATGGTTGAAATACATTCCTATGGATCCCATAAAATATGGCCCACTTCTGCAGATTAAATCCCTATCATATTTAAGCTCAAACATAAAAACAAAAAAAAAAAATTACCAAAAAAAGAAGAAGAAACCTAGCCCTTGATGAGGGGTTTCCAGTTTTTCTCACCCCATATAGTCATGGCCCGAGGAGAGGGAAATATGCATATGAATTCGCTGATAATTCCATTCTATTCAAATCTAAGGGAAACATTTATGGAAGAGGTAGCATGAACCAAGACCTATGGGATCTCGTCTAGTTTCTTAACAAATTTCGAAGGGGGGTGCTCTTGTCAATTTTTTTCCCAAAGAGACGAATGTACAAAATGATTGTATGAATGGAGGTGGAGGAGGGGACATATACCCTCCCTTAAGAGTCACTATCATGGAGGACCCAGGGTTTTAGATATGAGTTTGAAAGTTATATGGAAAATATCAAAGTCACATAGCCTTTTAACCATAAAAAATTCCTCAACTTTGTTAATATAGTTGTTAACTGATAATAATATTAACATCGACTATAAGGAAAGAATACAAATGAGAAGGGGGTTGACCACACTTTTTGGAATACCTAATGTGCTACAAAAAAAAAATCAGCCAATTGTTTCACCATATCTAATTGAATAGAACTTTCTAGCTCTCGATTATGTTGTCTACCCTTGAACGAGTCCACTTCTTTTTTCCAATTCTTCATATCTACAACATCTCTAGTTATGTCAAAAGTACACTTATATTTAGTTACAATGTTTTGTTGGGATATTTGCTCAAATTTTTCTTACCATTGCTCCCATCTAACTCGGAATTTACAATTCCACATTGTGCTTCTCCAATATCCTTCACACATTGATTAAGACATTTCTTGAATTCCCTTAGTTGACAAATGATGTAGAACTCACTAATGCAATGAAAATGCACCGTCTTTCTTCATCATGACATGGATCACTGAGCCACACCCAAAAAATAAAGCACTAGAGTGCCAAAACGTTGAACCCAAGCATGAAAAATTCCTACACACCTATGCCAAACCCAATCAAACGAAAGACTAGAGTGCCTAAAGTGCACAAAGGATCATAGAAGGAAGTCAAGATCCTACCTCTAATTTAAGGGAGAGAGATCCAAGTTGCTTGAGACAAAGAAAAAAACATTCAACAAATCAACAAAGGAAAAATACCAAGAGAAGCCCAAAGCAAATACATATCGCATCCCTTAAACCCACATTGAAGGCCCATATGTACTACCATATGGTTCTTAAAGCTCAAAACTAAAGAGAAGGAAGGTGTGATAAAAACACTTTGCAACAAATCAAATTCACGTGTATTCATGTTTGGAACATTCACCCAGACAATTATGTCATCACACTTCATATCAATGTTTTTTTGTTAGGGTAGGAGAAAATAAGATCCCCAATTTTAAATACCAATATCAAGGTTAACATTCACCAAGGAAATTATGCCATCACCCTTCATATCAATGCTTTCTATGGAGGTAGGAGAAAAAAGGACACCCAATTTAAAATTCCAATCCCAAGGTTAAGCCTCACTCCCAATTTTATTGGTGATCTATCAAATGTTTGCACTTCCTACAAAATCCTATTCACTAAACGAGCTAAGAGAGGTTGGTGAGGAAGGGATTTAAATTGAAATTCTTGAAGAACTACCACAAATCTTGAGATTTGAGAATTAGAATGCCTTTGAACAATGTTAGACCTTCTACATTATTATTCAAGGCAATCCCTATTCCCTATGCATAGGTTTCCTCTGATTTTCTTGGTAAGCTCATCATTATCCATGTTCTGAACTCAGTGAGAAATGTAAGATAATTCTTGATCTCTTATCCTACTTTCTAACGTTCTTGAATCGGTATATAGATACTCATAATGGGAGAAGGATACCCTCTTGATGTCCTTGAAAGAGGTGAGAGTGGTTTCATCATCTAGTTTTATTCCACATTATTTCCCCCCCTCTCAATCTTGCACTATCTATGGAAGAAGTTCATGTTTTGATGATCCACCTAAATCCAAAGGCATTTAGATTGCAATCTCCACATTTGTTCTTCGTTTTTAAGGGTGTTTTGAAGTTGTTTGTGAGTTTTTTCCTCTCCTTTTAACAAGGTGGGGGTGATAGGCCCATCCTCCAACTAAGATACCACCTGGGCTACTTTTTCCTAAACTTGAAGTATTTCTACTTGTGGGGATTTGAGGCTATATTTGACCCAATATTTGATTGTTTTTTTCAAAGATATGAGCTTTTGTTCCCATATGTGAATAGGGGAACCAACCACCCAGTGACACCAAACATAGGAAACCAAGGGAAGAAAAGAGCGGCTATCAAACCAAAAGGGATTAAAGAGAAAGGGGATTGTCTCGGGATCTTTGGAATTAGAGAATAAAAGGGATATAGGCCTGTGATCAGAACTATCCTAGGGAAATATTTGAGAAGAAATGAGGGGAGGTTCAGAAAGGAAGGAATTTATTACTAGGAAGCAGTCGAGTCTTGAAACAATATGACTAGGACCAGATCTGTAATTAGAACAAGTAAAAAAAAATTTTGTGGGCTTGATTTCCACAAGATCCACAGAGGAAACAAGATATTAAAGATGTTCCCAACAAGAATCCTGGACCAAGGAACCACCCCATTTTTCTAGTGATGAATGTTGGTGTTAAAATTCCTTGCAAAAATATTTTTTCCAAGGATTATGCCTTGGATAAATCTAATAGAGAACGAAAACAATATTGGTTTTTATGATATTGATTTGGCATATATATGTTTATCATTATATAATGCTTACCTATTGAGAGTTGAAACAACTTGAATAGAAGCTAGTTTTGAGTAGCCTTTATCTCCTCAAGCTGGAATATTTGTGAATTCCATAGAGTGCAGATTCCACCTCAAGCCCCCCTTGAACTAAACACAAGAATTGAATTAATTTTCCAAAAGAATATGCTTTCCTGAAGGACCTTTGAGTACTTAATTTTTGTCTTCTGGAGCATAAGGATTTAAGTTTTTTCTGCATTAATCAACTACCTTATTGATTCTACTTTTTATTTTCTCCCCAATCCTCTACAATTCCAAGAATCTATTTTCATTATTTACCAATGCTTTTGGTTAACCCCCCTTTAGGGGATATAGATCCTCTTGGTCCTCTATTCCCTTTGGAATAGTTCATAAGGGTGATATCCATAGTTGTCTACAATCCCAAATCCTTCTCCTTATCCATTGTTTCCTCTCGCTTACGATGATTGGATTTTCTTCCCACCTTTTTAACCGAGATGGTTGTCCCCGAGTCTATGCCAGACTCATATTTTGATTCCCACTGTGAATCTTCTTCCAATATAACTTGGATTCTATATTTAGGACGAGGTCTCGAGCTATGGATAGTGAGATTTATTTCCATGGGGACATCATTGTCTAAGATCTCTTAGGGTTTTGTGGCATTTAAGTCTCTTGCCTCAAATTTTCGACCTCTTCTACTAAGATTTCTTGAATTTCCTCAAGAGTTTCCTCTGGATCTATGAGAGCTGCACATCTATTGTTGTTTGATGTATGATCACCTCATCCCCCTCTAGACACAGAGAGAGGGGAAACAAAGGGACTTGGATCCGCCTTAGCAGGGCTAACTTCAGGCAGCTGCTGAGTTCCAGACTTTCTCGATCCACATTTCATATTTTAGGTCTTCCATTTATATTTCTCTCTAGACTAAGGCTGAGTTGATTGGATTTTGGGGAAAATTTTCATGAAATGTCCATATTCGTTATAGACCTTGCACGTGAATGGAAGTTTCTCATAATCAACCTGTTTTATAAATAACCAATCATCCAGGGTTAATTGAATGGCTCTGGGAATACCCTTTTAGAGATCCAACTCCACACAAATGTGCATTGTTGGTGTAAAAGTGATCAGATGAGGGTCCTTCTTAAGTTACCAACAAAAGGTACCGAACTAGTCTAGAGCGTTGGCATTTTCATCTTCCCAGAAGGGAAGAAGTATCACCTGAAGTGAAACCAAGATAAGAAAGAGAGGGAAGGATAAGGAGAATACTTAGACAGACCTCTGAATTATCAAGATTCATATTAGTCTTGCACAAGATAGATTAAACCTGTAACAGTTATGGACATATCCTAGCTAAGAATAAAGAGAACAGAGTTGCATCGCCATTCACAATGAAGCAATTGAAGTATACAAGACATAAACAATATTATAGAGCAAGATTCAATACATTCAAAAGACTAAATAAACAAGATATGTCCAAAATTTGAGCCTCCAATTATATTAACATATCAGGTTCTTCTCACAGCTTGATTCTCATACACACATAGTCAGAGGATGCTCCTCATCAGATATGAGACAATGTTACAGTATCTGGATCCTTTACATCTATATTGATATAGAACTCTAATACATTGATATTTTGGTTCTTATCCAGATCTCTAAAACTTAGCTATGCTAACAGTATAGACCATTACAATAGTGACTCTCGTCACAACAACAATAAAAACAACACTCTAGCTCAGCAAAAATCAATAACAACAATGGAAACCTTTTACAATCGTATCATTCACATATATATAACCTGATATTTAGGTTTGTTGGTTGAGAAATTGGGAGTTCTCTCTTCTTATCGATCTTATTGCAACCTATTTCCTCAAAACTGGTGTTGCATTGTTCTTCCAACCACTTTCTCTTTCTTTCTTTAGTCCATTGTCCAGCTTCTCAGCAGCTTGCACAACTTCCATTCTCCAAAATGAAGCTACAATATGACGTGCACAACTTATATCCATCAAAACAAAGGGCCCAAAAGGCTCCGACCACAATCCTTGACTCGTCCCAAGTCAAGTCTTCGACTCTTCCGTGATCTATGGGTTGGCTCATTGTTATCTCTTTCCTTATAGTTCTGAATTGCTTTCTTTTCCATCTTGGACTATTTCTGCTTTATCTTCTTCAAATGAAGGTCTCAACTCAGGTACGAGTTCTAGGGCTCTATTCTTGACTTCTTGAAAATTTTCCACTTTGTCCTGCCAATTTCTGGCAAGTAGTGAAGATTCAACAACAAACTATTGAGTGACGTCTGTGATGCATCCTTTTGGCTTGGACACAACTAAAGAGTTCCATTTCGAGTCATCTATGGCATCCACTTGATTCATCTATAGATATTTTGTCTAGAATATAGGTAGAAACTCTAGTAGTTCCTTCTTAGCCACAATTTGAGCTTCATATAGTGCATTGAGGTCATTATCCTCATGCTGGATTTTGTCAAATTTATCTTGTTGTTCTAGTGGATGCAGGGTGTTGTCTTATTATTCGTTGAGTGATTGGATCTTCATATGCAATTCCTCCAAAATGTTTGGTTGTGCCTTGAAATGATTCCCATCCAATCACTAATTTCTCTGAAGATTTATTTTCATTTTGTAGTCGTTTTATGCAAGGTTTCCCTTGCGTTTTTTCCATCCAAAACGATTTTTTTCCATTTGTTCTTGTAGCTTCCTGGGTTTTGGTTTGAATTCTCTCTTATTGTCTCACAATTGTGCTTTGAATTTTTTTTCTCTTTCTACCAGTTCTAACCAGGATACCTGAATTAATTCGATCTACTCCATAGGCTCGCTTGTTGTGCTGGATTCTGGCAGCTAAGGTGTTGTATTTATGATCGTTGTCCATGCATCTGTGATTTTTTCCTTTACTTTTTCTATCTTTTGCTCTGCCTGAACCTTTGAATATTACTCTTTTGTTCATTGTTCTTGCGCAAGGAGTCCTTCTTGTTTCGAGATATCAACTTCTTGTTCATCCTACTGGATCCTTTTCTCCAATTGGTTAGTTGAGGCCCCGATTATGCCTACCAGCTGTGCTATTGGCAACTGGGAAAGTTTTCCCAATGACGGAGCGACATCCAGGGGTACTCAGACTTGTAGTGGTATTCCACTGGCCATCAAATGTTTAGAGGGTGTCTCGACCTCTTCTTCCCCTAGGGATGGACCTTGCATCTGATGTGCAAGTCTAGCCTTCAGAGCACTTGGAAGTAGAGGGAAAACATTTGTATTGGCCAAGAAAATATGTAGCAATTCCGTGCATAGATGTGGATTCTAGAATACTGGCTCTAGTTGTTCTTTCAAATATGCTACACTCTACCCCGATTTGGTTTGAAGTTCATTTTGATTCGTTTGTGCTCTGCCCCCATTTGTAGAGAAAATTCTACAGTTCCGCTTCTGCTAATGGGAATCTCAACATTGACTGTTGGGAGAGGACTCTGGGTTCCTGGGACTTGAGGTATTGGAGCGAGGGGTGGAATCTATTGTTTCTGATTCTCAGGTGGAATTTTGTGTTTCTGACTCTTCGTCGAAGGCAAAGTTCCCGAAATAGGTACTAATGGAACAACTAACTAGCTCGAGGCATTAGTATGTTCTAGTACATTCTTAGGTGGTTTGGGGAGATCCAACTGCATGAGCTTAGGTGAAGTGGGTTGGGATGAGATGGTTTTGTATTGCGGTGGTGATGGGGCTTGTGGTGGTGATGGAGGTTTCTCATTGATGATGGTTGTGGAGACGGTGGTGTCTGGTTTAGGATCATCTGTGATGTTAGTCACAGTTTGGGAAGCTCAAGAAACTGCTCTAGTAAGAGGCAAAACCAAGGATATAGGTTGTGGATTCAAGATCTTCATAGGAGAAATACTTGTTCGGGGTTTCTTGATTGAGGGATCCCCTATGAAAGAAGCAACTAGGATGTCATTGAAATATTTACTTGATAACACAGATTGGTCCGAGATCTGCAAAAACAAAGGCAATGCCTTCTTCTTGTGCTCTAAAGGTTCCACATCCTCTTCTTACTCTGAGTATGTCTGCATCTGGACCTTTGGCTTCTTTGTTGTTGGGGAGAATCTTGTCCTTATTGCTTTTTCATGCCCCTTTTTCTTCAGGATCTCTACAAGCAAGAGGTAGTGCATGCCAAACTTGTGTGGATTGCGCTTGACACCATTCCATGACATGACTTATTTAGCAAATGCTTTCTCATCAAGATAGAAGGGGAGAAACCTGGAGTGGAAGTCTTCGGGCTTCGCATGCCTCGACCAGACAAGGGTATTGTGGTGATTCATGCCAAAGGCTATATTCTGGGTATTGAGGTTCAACAAATTTTGTGTTATGTGCCACTGCTGAGTTACATTGATTAACTGAGTGTACCATTTTGCAAAGGCAACGTTGTTGAACTCCATGTTCTCCTAATCTAGCCTTGCATGCCATGGCTCAAACATTTTTGCAAGGCGACCTTTTTTCGTTGGTGCCAACTATCTTCCTATGGGTGGCTTCCATTTCCACATTGAAAAAACTACTAGTAGGTATCCATATGTGAAATTTCTTCCTTTCTCTTAAGCATCCTCATAAGCGACCATGAGTTCCTCTAGTAGGTAGTTTCACTAGTTAAATATAGCTCCATTTCTGTAGAAGTATGCTAGTGAAAGAGCGTTTAAGGTGCACTCGCCCTTGTAGTAGGAATGCATGACCTTGCTCACAATTACATAGAAAGATATTCGGACTATGTCTAGAATGATTGGGTAAATATTCATTGTTCTCCCACCTCTCTGTGTGTGGAACTTCTCATACAGGATAACTTCACCTTTCTTCTTCCCATGCTTGTTGGGGCCTTGAAATCCTTTGGACACATCCTCACCCTTTTGAGATAATCTGGTGAGGTGGTGGATGTCATTTACATGAATCAGATATCTTTGGTCAATCAATAAACTTCTTTCGTTTACTCAACTGATCAGAAACTTTGTGCACCGCACAACCTTGCCAGTGGTCCCAAATATCAGTAGATCCCCGAGGTGCATAATTGTGGAGTTGAACATGTTGATGAAATCTATATTTGAGACAAACCACATGCCTCCCAGTGTATCCAGGACCAAGTCCCAGAACACAGTAATGTTCATCTATGGAAACAATACTTGGTCCATCAGATCAAGGTCCAAAAGTCTCACTTTCTTCATCTTCCCCTTGACATCCCCAAAGATTTTGATCCTAGGATCATACGACTCATCTAGGATTGCTTCTTTGGGAGATAAAATCCAGCCTCCTATTTCTCTTGGCATGCTAGCTCTAAAATGCTTATAAGGTGGGTTAGTTGGGGTCGACTTTGTGACAAGAGAACGAAAAATATCTCAGGGTATGTATTATTACATAAAATTCAAAATCAGAGGCTGGTTAACAACAAATGGTGATTCTCTCTCTACACGTTCATGGGGTATTATAAATGGATAACTGGAAAGATATATAGACACACATAAATACAATAATCATTAGGCCATAAATGCAATATTAGGCTTATGTGTCTGATGGGATGGATAATAGGGTAAGATCTATCCAATGATCTTGGATTTTAATGAACAGATTGACAAGGACGTGGTTGAGCCGAGGAGATTAAATTTTTAACAGCTGAGAAGCACAGTGGGGATATCAATGGAATCTTCACGTATCTCTCATTTATGGCTTAACGAAAAGTTCTAACGGGCTACGGTGGCTACCATAAAGGGTATGACTGGACATGATGTGTGTGGCACATGGGTTGTGATCTAGTTCGGATTTTCCCTCCCTCTAACCACAATGGGGGTCCCTGTCATATTTAATGAATTCATTTAATATAATGGTAGCTCTTCTGATCCTATGCAGGTGAGTAAGAAGTTATGCACAAAAGCAATGCTTAGAATGAAAAAATAAATATATGGCATGGCACAATCAATGCACACTCTGTCATTATTAAGTGTGTTATCACTCTAAGAAACCCTCTGTGGTTGCAAACTAGAGGTGCTTGGTAACTTAAGAAATGAATGTTTTTTGTATTTTATGAATGTGGATCAATGGGACAACTCAATATAGCTTAAGGCATTCAAACATAAAAATGATAAACAAATAGAAAGTGCTCTCAAAAATTGATTAATCAGTAGGCAGCTTTAAAGTGGGTGGAGAATAAATTGTAACTAAACCAGTGCAAAGCAGGGTTCAAGAGACAATCAAAGAATTTTTATCAGGTTATGAGTTGAACAATGGGATGACAGCCATTCAAAGCTTGACAACACAGATAAAAATACAGAAGAAGGGTGGAAAACTGATAATCAAAGTCAAAAGAAACCTGTGATCTGTATTAACATATAAGTCTGAGTACAATAGCTAATATTCTATCCAAAATCGAACCTTTTTTTGATATAAAAATAGGCATTTTATAGCCCTTACAGACAGTTGAACAGATCCTAAAAACATGGATCTGTCATTAAATGAAAACAGTTCTATTTTACTTGAACTACTCTAAAATTAAAATCTTCAACAACTAAATTAAGTGATCAAATTTGTCTTCAGTCTTCAAAACGTTGCCAATTTCCTCCTTCAGCTTCAGTATCTGCAATGTGATATAATAAAATGACACCTGTGTGTGACTGTTGAATTTTCCAGTATTCGTGGCCGAATTTTTAGGAAATGGTTCTTTGATGTGTACCAAAATCCCTCGAATATCTGAGGTTGAACTGCTAGCATTCGATCTTCTGCTTCCCTGATACACTGGCATACCTTTGAAACTCATTTGAAATGAATTGTTGCGTTGTTGGCTTCCAAAACTGCTCGCCCAACTTTCAACAGCGCAACCGTTGGAACTTTTCACGGGTTAGTTGTTGAAAGCTATCGCTTTCCACAGCTAACGGGTAACGAAATACTATCCTGGCACTGTTGAAAGTCGTGATAGTGAACAAAAAGAAACTTCACTTTGAAAATTGATTTCGAACAAAAAACAATGAGCATCTGACGTCTCACCCTGCATGTTGACTGCCACCTGAGCAAGGACCTTCAAGTCTGGGTGAGATCTTTGTTTCCCTTTTTGTTTCAACTTTTGTTTCAACCCTCTGACCTGCTTTTTAAGGCGCCTGACGAGCAATCTTAAGCTGCTGTAGTTTTTTGTGAGCTTTTCCTTCCTCTTTTTATCCTTAACGCTCTCCTTGGCCAGTCTTTCAAACGCTGTGTTTGTCTTTGCAAAGTTATCCGATAACTTCTGATATCTATCCTTTATGACTCGCTCCAAAAATTCCTGTTGAGCAATTACCTCTTTGAGGTGTTTGATTCTCTGAGTTTTATTTGATCTGGGTTTCTTTGACGATTCTCCTTGCTTTGTTTGATTTAACGTTTCATAGTTTTGAGCACATTCTGCAGATTGTTCAGAGTTCTTGATGGCAGGACACTGATCTTTCTGTTCAGACTCTGAATCTGAGTAAGGTAAATTGAGGATGTTCCTCCCTGTACTCTGTTGTGTAGGGTGTCTTGAGTCCTGCTGTATAGTCGGCTCTGTAGTCTGCTCGAAATTCAATTTCCTTTTCAAACTGTGAGGTTTCACCCCTGATACCGTGTCCTCTGAAGGTACTGGTATGGCCCTTCTTCTTCTTGTGCTGCTCTGAGGAGAGGCTTTCTTCTTTGATTCTGCCATCTATTCCTTTGCAGTTTGATTTTGAGTTTCAAAACCTTCCCAGAATAGAAAGTGTTCCCAACTTCTTCCCTGTTGCTTCAATTCTTGTAGAATGATGAGTTTTATGAGTCCTAAGTGACATAGGGCAGCTTTCAAGCTTAAAGGCTGGGCTTGAATTCTCTTGCATATTTTAGACAAACTGTGATATAAAAAGTAAGGCAAATTGATAGGATTCTTGCCTGTAAAATGATCCATCAGCTTAAAGTGATACATCATCAACTTGTCGTATCGTCCTTCTGATGTAATATATAACTGAATGCCTTTGAATAAATGCTGCCACTCTTCATCCAGGTATGAAACGAGCATACCTTTACTCCAGGCTTTGTGCTTGTATCCATATTTCAAATAGAACTTGAAATCCTGATTTTTTGGAGCCGTGGTTTTAAACCATCTTTGACCAGTCATCGGTAACCCTGTAGTTGCTGCAATAAACTTCTCGTCCACCTTAATTTCCACAGAACCCACCCGAGCTCTGTTGCCATCAAATGTCATTGCAAAATCTTCAGCTGTGGCTTGATGATACCCCATTTGCAACCTTTTTACAAATTCCATGCAACCCGTGTTTGAAAAATGTCTCTGAACCTCAGGATGCGCCTCCAGAAAGGATAGATTGTTGAGTTCTTGTTTAAGCAAAAGGCCACCACGTTTTTTCACCATTCTGCAGCTCCGGCACTTGACCACTGTAATTCCTGTGACCTCTCAGTCGAACCCTTGTTCTGCGCTGCTGAAAGCAGTCTCGACTTCGACTCTGTGCTGGGTCAAATGCAAACCTTGAGTGTATTTGGGAAACAACCTGTGATATGCCGACTTTACCTGATTTGATGGTGTCAGTCCCTCTGAACCTCCTCTGTACCTGCGTCGCCGAATGCAAACTTGCCATTTCGGGTGTGATGATAGTTGTGCGTGGGTTCTGGAAAGATTTCGAATTGCCGTCATATCCTGTTACATGAGCTTGAACTTCTATGATTGCCCACTTCCACCAGCGCATGTCTCGGATCTTGTTTTGACGTGGGGGGTGATCATCTCATCATTTCTTGCATGCGTGGATAATGAGCACGTGATTCCCGCTTCATGCATCTACGGTGTTTGGAGAACGCCTCTGCCATCACGCTCGCTTGCTACTTTCACCAGCACGCGACTCCTTTGAGAACCCCTGTTAGCTGCGGAAAGTGAGTACTTTCCACAGCGCACCGTTTGATAGGAAACTCACCTTATCCGCGGAAAGTGAAACAGTATGCCACATCACTTGAAAATGTTCTTTTAGTCATAGGAAGTAGGTACTTTCCACAGCGTGCCACGTGCGAACTGTCTGTCAAACCCTTCACTCTTTGTCACTTTCCACAGCGCTTTGAACTGATGAAATGATCTCTTTAGCTGTTGAAAGTGAACACTTTCCACAACGCACAATGAACTTTTAGAAAACACGTTAGCTATGGAAAGTAAAGGTTCCGATTTTGAAAGGGAAGACTTTATGGACCGATTATTTCCTAAGACACACTTAAACCAAAAATTTTCTCAGCTGTAAAAAACTCAAAAAAATGACTTGAAGATACTGCCTAAAGCTATGATATCCACCCAAAACTCGGTCGAAAGGACGGTTTCATTTTGGGAGTTAACAAAGTGAATTAAAGAAATTACAGGAAATTAAATATAGCTATTGTACATGCTCCTTTGGAATGGAGAAACCATGCTTTGGCTCAAGCATGAGAAACATAGGGTTTCAGATGGGTGTCATTCATCCATCCTGGCCGAAGGATACCATCCAAATGTGCTATCCTAATTGAACCAGAGTGTCAAATTTCTGCAACTATGAATGGACCCAATCAATGCATGCACAAATTTCTTGGATGCTTCTAGTATTGAATGTCATAAAGTAGTACATTATCCCCTTGCACAAATATTTTGGACTTAATATGCCTGTCATGCCAATCTTCTTGTCTAGATTTCTCAAATGTATGATGAAAATCCATAGTACCTTATCCCTTGCATGAATCTTTTGAACTTAATTTGCCTGTCATGCCAATCTTTTTGTCTATATTTCTCAATTTTCTAATGAAAATCCGATAGAAATCTTGCTTCCTCAAGTTCTTGCAAGTCTGCAATCCTCTGCTCAACTGATTCATCATCGATCATGTGTGTAGCCTATGCTATATAGAGACTAGGGGTAATAAATTTTGTGGGTACACCAACTTCTTTCCCATAAACCAACTGAAATGGAGTATAACTGTGTAGCTTCTTTGTCGTAGTCCTCTAATCCCACAAGACCGTTGGAACTCTATCATCCCAATATTCCTTGTTTGCGCAACATACTTTTGTTAGATTTATTTCCAGAATTTTATTGAATGCCTCCACCAAACCATGATCTTGTGAATGGCAGGGACTACTCTTATGGTATTGTATAATAAATTATGTTGTCAATGTTGCGATTGTGTTGCTGATAAAGTGACTACCTTGATAACTAGTCAAACTTCTAGGACATCCAAACCGAGTGACAACATTCTCGAAGATAAATCTAGCAGTTCTATCTATAGAAAAGTCTCGAACTTCCTTTGCTTCAACCCATATTGTGAGGTAATCAGTTGTGGTAATGATTTATTTGGATTTTGAGTGCTTAGTCAGGGGGTTGCCCGACCCGATAAAATCAACAACCCACTTCTCAAATGCCTGAAGTGCTCTAACTAGTTTAAGGGGTAATTCATCTCGGTGTGAGGGATTTCCTACTCTTTGGTAGGTGCCACAAGATCTAGCATACTTCTTAGAATATTTAAATAACGTAGACCACCACAATCCAACTTGAAGTACCTTTTTGTTATAACCCTAAATTGCACCACACATGCTTACCTGGCATCAGGCCAACTCATATCCCTTCATTGCCAAAACATCTGCTGAAAAACCTCTTTGAAAATCCTCTTGGGTGAAGGTACACGCACCCTAACCCACTACTGCACGCGGGTGAATGCTGGCAGGCCTACTATAGCCCACGTTTACCTAACAAAGCACAAAAACAGGAAAGTTGTCGATGGGACAAAAAGATATGGGCCAGTTAACTGAAACTCCCAGCCATGCATGGCCGAGAGTTCGTCCAAAACCCTAGCTCCTTCTAGCCTATAAAAGAAGGGGTAGGGGTACCATTTGGAGGAGGAAAATAATAGCGAAGAAACTCTGCCCATTTGCCGAATCCAGTTGTCCCAAACCTTTAGCCTTTCCTCAAGCCTAAGGAGAATTAACGCAAAGCAGTTGGAGTACAAAGAAGAGGAGGAGCCCAGGATCAGGATCAAGGAGCGGTGGTCGGTCTCAACTTTGATTGTAAGTTGATTCATTTTGAAAATAATAAAAGAATACTTTTCCCGTCCCAATGCATGAGTTATCTATGATTTGTGTAATTTATGCTTAATTTCTAACCCTCAAGTAGAAAAGTAGCATGCATGCGTAGTGTTTTGTCTTGATTGTAGGTTAACTTTGGAAGGAGCAA
>JASDQU011440457.1:30301-41025 GCA_032191745.1 Picea mariana | reverse complement strand
ACGATGTTTCCATGGGTGGTGTCATCACTGAAGAGAAAGCGATTAGTTGTGCTCAATATTTGGATCTCGTTTATTCACAAACATGAACACTATATGACTTGATCCCTAATGCTCCTCTCCCATCTACAAATCCAACCCCAACACCTCCGGTAGCTTCTCATGCTGCTGATGGCATGATTGACACTTTTCACACTGAGACTCAGTCTAAAAAAGACAGTCATTCCAATCCCAAGTCTAATACTTCTAATGTACAAAATACTCCTCCAACTCCTTCTCCCGATAAAACCTCTAAGGTTAATTCGGTTCAATCTACACCTACCAGTAAAAATAAAAATAAAAATAAAGGGAGGGGTAAGAATAAGGAGGAAAATAATAATAATCAACAATCCAATAAACCCAAGACTTAGCCTGCTGATGACAAAGAAAAGTGAAAACCTCGTTATCCTTGTATTATCTATGGTGAGGATCATTATACGAAAGATTGTCCATGATGTGTTGAGGTTACTAAGTTTCTGCAAGGGATCGTGACACCTCCTACACCTGTCATTTTTTCACAACCGTTTCCTTCTCAGCAACAAGCCCAATTGGTCAGTCATGACCAAACTTCCCCCTCTACCACATATTATGTACTTATGTGTACTGGTGACTTCAAGAAGAAAAAAGTTGTAGTTACTACTCGAGCTAAAGATTATTCTCCTTTGAAAGAGAAAAGCTCCTCTATCAACTTCACCTCCCAACGATCCTCTTCATCTCAAACGACCGAGTCTATATACAGTTCTTCATCCTCCTCCTAAAGTCGTTGTTCGTAAGTCGTCATTTTATCCTCACACACGTGCTGCTCAAAACTGCAGTATTGTAGAAGATCTTGTGCATGCACCTTTTGGGATGTTGGCTCTTGAAGTCCTTCAAATTTGTCCTACACAACTTAAGGCACTGTTAAAGTCTATTAGTGGAATTGATCCTACTGATTCGAAGTTGATAATATTTGACTTGGAAGATCATATTCCAAGGCTTCCTCCTCAATTAGTGTTTCAGATACAAGTTATTGTGGAAAATAAGAATATTTGTCGAACCCTTATTGATGAAGGAGCTTCGACTTGTGTCATGTCCATCACTTGTTGGAAAGCCATTGACTCTCTTGCCCTTACTGAGTCACACAATACTCTAAAAGAATTTAATGGTACATGATTTAAACCTTATGGTGTTCTTCCTTCATTGTCTATTATGTTAGAAGGAAAAGAGGTTACTGTTGAGGTTGAGGTCTTCGATGCACCTATCGATTACAACCTTCTACTTGGCTATAGTTGGATTGATTTCATGCGTGCAATTGTTTCTACTCTTTTCCGTGTGATACGTTTCCCTCACCAAGGAAATTTTTTTACTGTCGATCAACTTGCCTTCTTTAATTCTGATTCATGTACTAGTAACGTACCTTTAATTGTGAAAACACCTCCCAGTTATGATAATGTTGGTGTGGGTCTTCTAAAGGATTCATTGTTAATGGGTACGTTCCCTATTCCACCACCCGATATTACTACTCCTTTTCTCGCTTCGATTAACATGATATCAACTACTGTTGGTGAAATCCCTGAGTCTTATGACCCTTGGATAGTACCTAGCTCTGACGACTATCTTCGTTACAACGACATAATGCCTCTAAGTCTGGTAGAACTAGCCTATCATGCTATTCAATCGACAACTCCTTCTTCTCATTTTCTCTTAGACATGTCTCCAGATCCATTTTCACGTAGTTTTTCACACCGATGAAATGATCATGACAATCATATCTATGGAAGATACCCCATGGGATGATGGACATCATCATTCTATTCTCTTCCTGGAACGTGAGACCATAGAGAGTTACCAGTGGATTTCGAATCCGTTTACTGTTGTCACTTTTCCCTTGTTCCTGAACCAATACACGATGTTTTGTATGAAGGGAACTTGGGTAAAATTTCACCTACCATCCCTTTAGATATTTGGTTAAACCCGGAGTCGTGGAAAATGTTCATATCAGTGCCTCATGTTCTACGGATGAGGTCCGAATTTATAAATCTATTTTCCGAGAATTCCGTTAAGTTTTTTCCTGGAGTGAAGAAGAGATGTTGGGAATTGATCCATATATTGTTGTACATGAGATTAAGACTTACCCGGACGCTAAACCCATTCGATAGAGACTTCGCCCAGTACATCCACACAAAGCTGTTGCTATTAAAATCGAAGTTGAAAAACTTCTTAAATATGGTTTTGTCTATCCTATGAATTTGACTGGTTGGATGTCTAATCTTGTTCCAATTACAAAGAAACAAGGCACGATCCGTGTTTGTGTAGATTATAGGGATATCAACAAGGCTTGTCCCAAAGATAATTATCCAACCCCTTTCATTGACCAGATTGTTGATGATTGTGCCGGGAGTGAAATCTTCTCTTTGATGGATGGATTCTCCGGATATAATCAAATCAATATTTTACCCATGGATCAACATAAGACTTCTTTTATCTGCCCTTGGGGAACCTTAGTGTACCAAAAACTACCTTTTTGTCTCAAGAATGCTGGTGCGACTTTTCAATGCGTTATGTCTTATGCTTTTCCTGATATTAAGAACATTGTACAACCTTACCTAGATGATTTACCTGCGCATTCCATGCATCGTCAAGATCACCTGACACATTTACGAGCCATTTTCCTATGCTGTCTCTATTATCACATATGATTGAATCCACACAAATGCGTTTTTTGTGTGGAGTCCAGATGAATTCTTGGTTTTATCGTTTCTGCACATGGGATTAGGGTGGACCCTCTGAAGGTTGAAGCTATTCTCAATCTGCCTCCTCCTTCTACATTGCACCAACTCCAAAGTTTGCAAGGGAAGGAAAACATTTTATGTCGATTCATCCCCAACTATGCTGAATTAACGAAAGGTTTTACTCGACTTCTTAAAAAGGGTCATGATTTTGTATGGGATGACACTACCAACAAAGCCTTTGAAGCTTTGAAACTTGCCTTAAACCGTACACCACTCTTATTTCCACCCTATTATAGTCGAGATTATTTCTTGTACTTAACTGCTTCGGACTCTACCATTACTATGGTTCTAGTCCAAGAGGATGATTCTCATGATGAACATGTCGTCTACTATTTGAGTCAGAGTCTCACAACCACCGAAACCAAATATTTTCATGTGTAGAAATTGGCATTGGCAATTGTTCAAGTTGTTCAACGTTTTCGTCATTATATCTTATTACGCAGAACCACCATCATTTTCGATTGCAACCCTATGCAACACATCCTTACTTGACAATTGCTGGGGGGAAAATACTCCAAATGGATAGTCATTCTCTAGAATTTTGATTTGGAATTTGAGCATGCCAAATCAAAGAAATCTTTGGTTTTTGTCGAATTGATATGTGACCTTCCCTCTACTGAGACAAAAACTGTGGCAGAGGATTCCTTTCCTTATGAGTCTCTCTTTCTAATCAGTTATGATGACATATGGTATGGATACATTATCATTTATCTCCAAACCCAAACTTTTCAACCCGATCTTTCTAGTGTGGATCGTCATCGTATTCAATATCAATCCCGTCAATACATTATCCTTGGTGACACCCTTTAACATCGTGGTATTGATTCCTTATTTCGACGCTATCTAACCTATGATGAAGCTGAGAAATCTTTGAATGACTGTCATTCCAGAGCATGTGGTGGTCATATGTCTGGGTATGCCATTGACCAAAATATCTTACCATCTAGTTACTTCTAGCCTTCACTGTTTAAAGATTGCATTACTGCCGTCCATAAATTCCATGCTTGTCAAACGTATAACAATAAGATCCGGTCTCATCCTGCTCCTTTTCACCATGTAGTTTCCATTGGTCCATTCTCTAAATGGGGCATTGACTTCATGACATGTAACCCTCACTCGACTGAGGGGCATGTATACATCATCGTAGCCATGGATTATTTCACTAAATGGGCTGAGGCAATGCCTACATTTGATAACACCGGGAAAACTGCAGCTTTATTCATATTCAATCATATCGTTACTATATTTAGTGTCCCTCAAGACATCGTCACCGACCATGGTATCCATTTTTGAAATTTCATGATGTTTGAACTTATCAATAAGTTGGGTCTTCAACATGAAAACTCAACACCTTACTATCCACAAGCCAATAGCTAGGTTGAAACAATTAACAAGGTTCTTACTACTATGCTTCGACGGATGATAGGAATTCACAAGTCAAGCTAACACACGATGCTCTTCTCAACATTATGGGCCTATCGAACATCCGTTAAATCTTCCACGGGGTTCACACCTTTCCAGTTAGTATATGGTATTGAAGCTATTATGTCGATTGACTGTGAAATCCCATCTTTGAAACTAGTTGTCGAACTTCTCCCTAACACCTTAGCCAAAGAAGAATGCCTTTTGTATTTGATGCAATTAGACAAGACTCGCCGTGATGCTGCCTTAGTCATTGAAACTCCGAAGAAGCGTGTCAAATCTCAATATGACAAGCATGTCAAACCACGTGTTTTTTCTGAGGGTGATTTGGTTCTCCTTTACGAACATGATCGTGACTTATTAGGGGCCTGTAAATTCAAGCCCATGTGGCGTGGCCCCTATATCGTGAAATGAGTGTTGGAGAAAGGGGATTATGAGATGGTAGATCATGATGGAATTCCTTTGAGTGAACCCATAAATGGGCTTTACTTGAAGAAGTACTATGCTTAAACTATTTTTGCATGAGTGTTGTGCATTTTTAGTGTATCATACTCTAGTGTGCTTTTTTCGTTTTTGTCCTTCCTTTTAGATGCTTACCTTGCATTGTGCTTGGTTTCCAGATGTTAGTGTCTTCGCTACCCTATATCGACTTTGCTAATGGTGCTAGTCACATTATTCAAAACCTAGCGTCTACTGCATGGGAAATCTATGCACCTATGGATGAGTTGATCAGTCTACACAGTGTTTTCCTTCATCGTGCAACTAATAATATCGCAAAATACAGTGCAGTTATCGAATTATTAACTAACACCATTTCATTTGGCATCCATCATCTTATTGTACGACTTGATTCACATTTAGTAGTGCTGCAAATGAGTAATGTTTATTATATCTGAAGTCCTACATTGTTACAGGTATACTTAAGAATTTGCCTCTTGGAAAGACATTTTGATTATATCAAGTATCAACATATTCCTAGATGTCTAAACACATTTACAGATGAATTGGATAATTATGTGTTAGACAAACATTTGAGACATTTATAAATCCAAACACACATTTTAAAAAGACAAGTAAGCCAATAGGAACTTTATATTAATACGATAAAAGTTACAAAAAGTGTTTGTCCAAGGACTAAAATATCAAAATAGTGAAGTTCATGGCTTCATGTACAAAATCATCAAGGATGCTGCTTGTTGTAACAAACAATTTCCCATGCCACTCTACGGATCAGTCTACCAATAGATGTAGATACACCAACTGTATGGCGTTGATAGTGAAGAGGAAGTTCATCCATAATGATATCAGGGATATTCATGGTTAATCCATCTAAGTTCTGCTCGATCTCCTCGAGATCCTCGGCAAAAAATCCTCGACCGGCCACAAAACCTACCTCTCCTCACCTCTGAATGGGAGATGATCCCAGAGGATGATAAGGTGCCACATATGCATTATTGAGAGCACTTGATTAGTCTCAGGTAAATGAAAAAAACATTTTATATAATTAAAATATCAAAATCATCATATAATGAAAATTTCCTTCTTACCTATGTCTCCCCACTGAGATCCCTCAGGAAGAGATAAGTCAGGATCCCCATGAAATTCCATCCCGACATACACATAGTCCTCCACCATGATTAGTTGATTTCTCAGCCATTGGAATAAAACTTCGTCATACTTGATGATAGGCATGCCACCGTGATGAGCCATCCAGTCCACCCATATTTTCATCTGTGGATCTTGTGGAGTGGGTACGCCCCACTCCACCTATAGACGAAATACGAGGACCCTCTCCAAGAAGAAGGACACTAAAATGGATCTGTAACCAAGCTGTTTCAACTGACCATTTCAACCTTTTTCAGTTTCTTTTTCATATTCTTTAAGACACCCTCGCACCAGTTGAAGACCCTGGGCTCCATACACTTGATGGCATACTGAAACTGGCTTTGCAAAGCCATGTGGGGAGCCACACTCCCTGCCATTCGGGTAATGGTATAAAGGATGGTTCACAATGGTAAATCTTGAACATCTCTAATAAGAACCTTGCCATTATGTTTTTCCGTACTTGGCACGCAATGGTGTGCAACATAGTAATCCATGGGTTCTCCCCCACCCCTGCTTCCCGAGAGTGATAATTGAGAGACTCAGGGAGACAACCTCGTCAAAAATTAAATTTCATCTATATCCAAGGTGAGTGTATGCACACCCACGTGAAAGGCTTGTTCATTTACATCCCACATGTGGACCAAATACTCTAGCAATCTCAGTTCGGATCTCATGCCCTGGATTTTGAATAACTTGAGTAAACCACACTCACGAAGTGCCATAACTGTGCCCGGGTCATTCCCGACAAAATAATATTCTTCCTCATGATCCCGTTCCCTCCACTCGAGCATTTTGACTAAGGAAAACCTGCCAAGTAACATCAAAACAAGATTAGAATCATAAAAAATCAATTCTTGGAAGTTTTCCTAACTCATTTTATCTTTTCAAAAATTGAGTTGTGATCGTTGCAAGGCTTTTCTTTTACGCAGAGCAACGTCATCGCACCCTGTCTTTGAGTACCCTGCGACGATTTAATATCTTCTCACTTCATGAAACTGTGGGCTTGCGATGATCTCAAAGTGTAGGTACCTCCAAAAAATTGACCCAAACTCAAGAATAAACCGATAAAAATAAAATTTTAAACCATGAAAATATAAAGAGGCAAGAGATTACCTTTTTGACAGAAGCGGTTTGCGAAATGATCCACCAGGTGCTTTAGAATCGACATTTGAAATTTGGGAGAAAAATATGGTTTTGGGCACTGTTTGAGTGAAATTGCAAAATGAAATGGTAAATGGCTTGTTTTGACCTATTTTATTACTTTTTACCATATTTTATTAAAAAATTAAATTATTTTTTATATTTTACCTATGTCCTAAAGTCTAACCAACTTTTCAAAGTGTTTTCTATTACAGATTGAACGATCTAAGGACAAGATGTTTGACAAAGGTCAGACATTTTTTATTGTTTTTGGGTGTTTTTCTTATGTACAGATGCTGTTAGAGTTTTTTAGGAAAAACTCCGAGCACAGTCTTAATTCTTTCTCATGCTCGTGAAACCATGAGAATGCAATCGAGTAACATTTTGTCATTTTTTCGAACTCGCATTGGTAAAACAGAAAATGAATATTATGGAGTATCCTTTAAGCTCTTTTCAAGCTCCCTAAAACATGAAAAGATAGTCGAGCAACCTTGTTCTTTTCACACTCGTAAAAGTATTTGAAGAAAACATCCGATGAGCAGTAGGTTATCTCTTTTTTTGATCTCGTTAGGCTAACTTTCAAAAAAGGACATTATAGAGTTCTCTTTAAGTGTTTTTTAGACTCTCTAAACATGAAAAACCCCTGAGTTTTCTTTCTTTGGACTCATAAAACAAAAATCGAAAGGCCCATATGGGATCAAACCACTCCTTTTTAGGGTTTGTTAAACATACTCCGAGGGACTCATCCAAAGGATGAGCTTACATTACAAGCATATGTTATCCTCCTCAAGCTTGCGTAAAAATAAAGAGGTACTCGCCATAAATGCTGGGGGAAAAGTGGGAAAGAAATATGTATCTGTATCTATGTTAGTGGCAGTAAGTCTCTCTTGAACATGAAACCCCCCTTCATCACTGTATCCTGGTTGGGAAATCCATTTGTCTCTCGTTTGACCATCCACAAGTTCATATGTTGGGTCCTCCTTGAGTCAATGCTGCCAAGAAAATTTTCGTGTCGTTCATATGTTCAAGAGAAGTCCAACCTAACCTAGCCTTCTATCAAGTTGACCATCTGTAGTTATACATTTTCTACCATGCCGACCTTCCCTGAGTCAATTATGAATCACTTCATACTCTGATCTTCTTCAAATCTATTACATAGTTCATGTCATTGATGGGGGATACTTTAAGGCCCTACTATGACGAGTCTTTTTCTGTCTGCTTCAACTCATTATCTAGGAACAAGACTTAGAAATCACATTAGTACCTTGGAGCCTACATGCCTCAATGGCAGGTTTCCTTGCTTTCAACAATGGGTTCACATCATTGGCCTCTGATTGGAATATTCCATCGAGTGTTCGAATTCAACTCATTCATTCACACTCGTTGGATTGTACTAGGAGTACCTTGGGATTCATTGACATCAATGGTGATTTCCCTCTCACTTGTTAACGATTTTAATTAATGACTAATAATCAAGTGGTTTCTACCATGTTCGACTTTGACACATGTAATCACATGGCTATATTCGTACTTAGAGACAATGGAAATGAAGACCCTCGATCTCATCGTATTGGTCCAGGTTGCAACAGAGTATTCATAATTTTGTACTGACACATAGATCCACTCTGTATGTCTGGTGGCTATGTCTGAATTTGAATTCTTTAAGAGCATAGATCCATAGTGTATTTCTCGTAGCTATGTTGAATCATGATGACATGGATCCACAGTGTATGTTTAGTGGCCATGATTCACTTGACACTTATGACAGAGTCACTTGTAGTCTGAGTATGGGAATGCTTAACACAAGAGATGGTATATTATTATGCAGATGCTTGATTGTTTGCAGGTTCCCGATCGATGCGCTCCTTGTTTTTGACACACACATCCTACAAAGTATTTCAGCTGCCACAAGTTCCATATTCA
Organism: Picea mariana; assembly: GCA_032191745.1. NCBI lineage: Eukaryota > Viridiplantae > Streptophyta > Pinopsida > Pinales > Pinaceae > Picea > Picea mariana. The sequence continues at coordinate 32,128 of JASDQU011440457.1, read as the reverse complement.
TACTTTGGGGGGCATTTTGTTACACATTATTTTGGTCAACCCAATGATCAACTGGCGACATGTGATTAACTCACTGCCATGTTCCTTGAAAACATTAAAAGAGACTTTCTCGATGAGAAAATTGGTTTTCTTTTCCTCCCTCAAAAACTATGACAAGGAAGATCATCGCACCCTGCTCTATGCTTAGGGTACGACGATGCTTGATCGTCGCACGCTACACAAAATATGGACTGCGACATCATCGTAGGATTCCTATGCATAGGGTGTGACGGTGCTTAAGCAAGGGAAAAGTCAAAATTCACAAATGTTCTAGAAGGGAATCTTCTAGAATATGAGGTGGCCTTTGATCGGTTTGGATCTTACTCGCTTCTCTGATTTAGTGGGATCATCCTAATCTCCTCATCTATCCCTCTTTCACCCTATATAAAGAGAGATCTCTCATGTAAAAGGCTAAGTTTGAAAAGGACAAGGTTTGCATATGCATGAAGAGTTGTGCTACAAATTATACTTGAGATAGCTTTGCTTTATCTCTCTAAGTTAGATTGTGGATCTTCTTCATCAAAGGCATTGTAGAAAATGTATGTGTGTTGGAGCAAAGAGCCATTTAAAGGGACCTTGCAACATCAAGGCATAGGTTGTATTCTCCACATTCCATTTTAATATAATGTAACAATACATTTCTTCCCTATAAAGGTGTCTTGGCTTTTTATTATATAACTCCTTGATCTTATACATATAATTCATTGGAATGTATGCATCTTTGTTCTCTCCCTCTTTGTTGGTTTTTTCTTCCTAAACAAGTTCACCATCCCACAAATCCAAATATGGAGCGACAAGGATGACACTAGTGAGGATCAAATGTCATTTAAAAGGTATGTCACTTGCCCCTCTCTGAACTAGTTTATATGCCAATGAAGCCTAAGGTGAATTCTGTATTCTGTCTTGTTTTGTTCTAGCTTCCTGTGGAAGTTAGGGAGATTAGCTTGTGTCCGCACTTACCTATTTGTCCGATAACAAGGTGGTAACCCAATGAGGCATTCGAATGGGAATGAACTTAGAACATGGAGAAATTTCGGGCCAAACAATTTAAGGGAAGATCATAAATGTAGCACAGACATGTCCAAAGTTAGACGCCGCACAACCAAAAAAATTCCTGCACGATGCACATAGGGATATAGAGGAAGACAGAGCGCATGAATATTTATGACATGCAATCCAAAGATCACTAGAGGAATCCCATGCACATGAAGAGGTACATCACACCACACAAAGATTAATGGAGGAAGACCATGTGCGCGAAGAGGTACAAATTTCCACATAAAGATCAATGGAGGAAGCTCATGTGTGTGAAGTGGTACAACATGCCACACAAATATCACTAGAGGAATTCTATGTGTGCGAGGAATTATGATGTGCTACACATAAATCATTAGAGGACGCTCCTGTGCACGAGGAGATACAATGGGCGACATAGAGGTCACTGTAAGAAGTTCGTATATGTGAAGAGCTACAAAATGGTGAACAAAAGGCAATGGAGGAAGAATTCATGCATGAATAGATGTGACGCATGGTGCAAGAAGAATTGCAACGCAATGCTTGCCACGAGGAGGAATCCAAGGACCAAGTAAGTAATTTCTTGCATTGTTGCCTTAAAATGTAAGTGACCCTGAGGATGAAAATAATTTAACTTGTATGTTGACAAGATGCATGGGGGAAGAAGAAACTACTATAGCTATATATTCCCCACTGCTAGAAAGGGACGTGCACCAAGTGAGTAAATAGAAGCGCACAGGAAGAGAGTTCAAGATGACAGCTGAACTCAGAGGC
>JASDQU011440455.1:26676-36915 GCA_032191745.1 Picea mariana | reverse complement strand
ACACTCACCCTTCCTAATATGGTGTTGGAAATCCTAGTCTGGTATCTACATCCGCCTGAGATGGTCCCTCAACCATCCCTCCCTCACCAAAAATAAGGAATCCCGATGCAGACTCCAATACTTACGCCCACCATCCCACCCACACCCCCACTCACTAGCACCCCTGCTATAGCTGGGGGCAGACAAAAAAAGAAAGATCCCACCACTCCACTTCCCCCACGTGTCCAACCTCCTAGCATACTATGCGAGAAAGATGGAAACCCCATTAACAAATGCCCAACTCTACCAGAGCTACGCAATCTAATTCAACTCCCTCGAGAACCACCACCGCTCGTCACTTCATCCAGTATTTCTGCTATCTCCCCTAACACAAGTAGCAAAGGCATGTGAACCAAATTTGCATGGGCCATCTAGTCAGAATATGGCTATTATACACACCATTGTCCAACGTTACCTTAATTTCGACAGACACTAACAACAGTACGCCAGATATTTAATCAAGAACCCACCCCATCTACATCATCCCCAACACATGTCATGACCTCAGTCAATGAACGTATGAGGTGTCCTTGCTGTCTATGCGAATCACTTGATCATTTCACATATCAATGTCCTATGATCATTGAATACAGGCATCACCAAATGGCCCTTATTCAAAACCCTACACCCCCCCTTATAGCAAAACCAGTGAGTACCCCTACCCCATCACTTGATGTGGTTCATATATTCTCACCCGAACCTAAGGCCCTCCCTACTCCCCCATGGTTCCTAGATGATTTATATGATAATTTTCCCCCAAATCCCCCCAATTATCCAATTCATTTCCCCATGGAAATTCTATGCCCAACTACCATTTTCAACCCACAGTATCTTGATATTTGGTTTATGTCGAGCGAACCATCCCAATCCCCTTGCGTCACCCCCCCTGCTTCTTTACCACTAGAAGACAACTACACGGTGACAATCACCAGGGTCACTCCTCTTGATCCCCTATATTCTTGACAATTTCACTACGATGAAGACATCCTTGTGAAGTTAACTAAACCCAATTTCCCATGGGATGCGCTCAATCACAGAGCGCTCTTTCCTTCACAGGAAGCCTTCGCGCCTCCTAACCAAAACCCCATATACATAGTTGAAACCAAATATTTTCTCCCATTGGGGCATATAGATTGGTTCAATAAACCCATCCCTGCCCCCGATGCTTTTGAAGAAGGCAATATGGCCAATATTTCCCCCACCATCAAAATCGATATTTCCATCAAATCTGGAGTCATAGAGGAAATCACCATTGGCGTCGCATGTTCTCCTGAAGAAATCACTGCCTACAAAGCTTTCTTCCAAGAATATCCAGACATTTTTGCCTGGTCATACACAGAGATGCCTGGCCTTGATCCCTCTATTGTCAAACATCATATAGACACCTGGCTTGATATCACACATGTTCGTCAAAAAAACCGTCTGCTACACCCATCCAAAGCAACGACCATCAAGGATGAGATTGACAAATTGCGCATTGTTGGGTTCATCTACTCCATTGCCTATACATCATGGGTCTCTAACCCCATCCCTGTTAACAAAACACAGGGCACCATCCATGTCTGTATGGACTTTTGCGATCTCAATCATGCCTGTCCCAAAGATAACTTTCCAATGCCCTTTATTGACCAAATTATCAATGATTGCGCTGGCCACGAGGCTTTGTTCTTCATGGACAGTTTCTCTGGCTACAACCAAATTCAAATTCACCCAGCCGATTAGTACAAAACCACATTCACTACCCCCTAGGGCACCTTTGCGTATCGTGTCATGCCTTTTGGCCTCAAGAACGCCGATGCCACTTTTCAATGGGCCATGACATACATCTTTCATGATTTGGCTCATATAATCCTCGCATACTTGGACGACCTCACAGCTCTTTCCAAGAAACACACTCAACATCTTGATGATTTACGAATCATCTTCCAAAGGTGTCGTTAGTACAACATCCGCTTGAATCCCCTCAATTGTGTGTTCTGCGTCACCTCTGGGCGCCTCCTTGGGTTCATCATTTCCCAACATGGAATTGCCATGGACCCCCTCAAAGTCCAAGCCATCATAGAAATTCCACCTCCTCCGAATTTACGTCAACTGCAGAGCCTACAAGGAAAAGCTAAATTTTTATGACGCTTTGTCCCAGATTACGCCACTCATGCGCACAACTTCCTTCACTTTCTTCGCCATGACATCCCATTTCAATAGGATGAACATGCACAAATTGCTTTTGATGATCTTAAAGAGGAACTCTCCAACGCCCCATTGATTAGTCCACCCAACTATAACCGAGACTATATCCTCTATATATCAGCCTTATCCGTCTCAATAGCAAGGGTTCTCGTCCAGCTAGGGGACGATGATCGTGAGCATGTAATTTACTACATTAGTAAAAGTATTTCAGGGACACCCTTGAAATACAATCACAAAGAGAAAATGGCCCTTGCAGTTGTCCTCACAGTCCAGAAACTGTGCCATTACATTATGCTTCGAACCACTGAAGTCATAGCATATTCCAACCCCATGCAATACTTGCTCAGTCGCCGACAAGTTAAAGGTAAATTTGCCTGATGGATCGTCATCCTTTAGGAGTACAACCTCGAATTTTCAACACCCAAGAGAAAGAAAGCCCTCGTCCTCGCCGAAATCATCACGACATTTCCCTTCGATACTACTAGTACCCCCGTCAATACTGACTTCCTTGATGAACATCTCTTTTACATTCCCTTGGATGACCCTTGGTACGACGATCTTCTCGTCTATCTCCGAACACATAAATTCGGAAACCACCTCTCCCGGGACGATCATCGACATATTCGTCACCAGGCTCCCCACTACCTCCTTATCGATGATATCTTATATCGGCGAGGGGTCGACACTGCACTCCGTCGATGTTTTACTATCGACGAGGCCGATCGAATCTTGAACGACTGCCACAGTGAAACTGCGGGGGCCACCTCTCAGGGATGTCGACAACTCAGAAAATTATTCGCGCTGGTTACTTTTGGCCTACATTGTTTCACGATTGCATCCACTGTGTGAAGCGACGTGACAAATGTTAGCTTTATACCAACAAAGCATGAGCACCACCTGCTCTTCTACACCCAGTCATTACTGCCAGCCCCTTTTGCAAATGGGGCATAGACTTCATGACTTGTAACCCTCCATCCAACAATGGGCACAAATACATTGTCATTGCATTCAATTACTTCACCAAGTGGGCCAAAGCCATGCCCACCTTCAACAACACTACCGAGATTGCATCATGTTTTTTCTTTAACCACATCATCTCCCTCTTTGGAGTACCACTCCAACTACTCTCTGATCACGAGAAACACTTCGAGAATGAAATTTTCATCAAACTCTCATCCAAGTTAGGCTGCTCCCACAAATTTGCCTCCCCATACTATTCTTAGTCTAACGGGCAGGTAGAAGCAGTCAACAAGGTCCTCAAAACCATGTTGCAGCGCATGGTTAACAAACATAATACCGATTGGCATCATATGTTATTTTCCATGCTATGGGATTATCCCACGATAGTTAAAACTTCCACTGGTTTCACACCATTTCATCTAGTCCATGGGGTTGAGGACACTCTTCCCATCGAATGCGAGATTCCCACCTTACACATTGCTATTGAGCTATTACCCGACACTGCTCCAATGGAGCAACGCTTGCTGAACTTAGAGTCCTTGGATGAAGATTATCGATCTTCATTACATAACAATAAGGCAACCAAGAAACGGTCAAAGGCCACCTTTGATCGCCATGTCAACCTTCGCTCATTCAATGAAGGTGACCTTGTCCTTGCTTACGATATCGCTCATGATACCCTCGGCCATGGAAAATTTGAGTCACTATGGCATGGAACTTACATCATCCAACATTACCTCACTAAAGGCTCTTACATTCTGGCCTCTTCCAAAGGCCACCCTCTCAAAGAACCCATCAATAGGTTGTACTTAAAGAAATTTTATGCCTGAGTGTAGCCATTCTACACTAGGATTTTTCTTTTTTGTACATTTTTTTTTAGAGTTTTTAATCTTCTTTTCCCATCCCTTATGTCTAATCTATTATTTGTGTTATTGAGAGAGGTCTCCTCCATCGGCCTATCACATCGGTTACGCTGATGGAGCTAGTCATTGGACACATAATCTCGCTTCGGCTGCTTGGGCCCTCTATTCATCCTCACATGAGCTACTCCACTCCAACGACATATGCTTGGGTTCAACAACCAATAACCAAGAAGAGTACACAACCGTCATTGGTCTCCTCGCTGAGGCTAGTCATCGCTATATTCGTTACCTTAGCGTTTTATTATATTCCCAACTGGTTTTCCTCCAGCTCAACAATGTGTACTGTGTCCACGATCCTTTCCTTGTCCACATTTACCTGCAAGTTAGACTTTTATCTCGACATTTTGATTCCATCACATTTACACATATTCCAAGACAATTTAATCAAATAATAGATAATATGGCTAACCTAGTGTTATATTTCCATTTATCACATGAAGATACCCGTACGCATACATAAATCATCAACAAATCTATCAACAACATATAGATTAGGCATCATCAAAAAAGCACTAAAAAACATCAACACAAGTGAACACCACAAAGATCCCCAAAATGGATATCCATATATAAATATATATATCGGTCAATGTGTCATCAATGTTTACAAAAAATAGTACATCAAGTACACCATCCGTAGGTAGGTGAACCACCTCACCCCAATAGATACAAAAATAGTACCACCTCACCATATACAAAATGGGCTCACTAGCCTATATAGATACAAAAAATACATAAATACAGGGGCACTCATGGCGCCTTTAGATCTCCACCACCTGGCCCTCTCTTTGGAGTAGGGGCCCCACCAGCTAGGGGTCCCTCAGGTCTCGGAGGTAGTCACCCAGTCTTCTCCACCCCCGCTACATCCACTCTCCAAAGCATGGTCCGCCACGCTACCAGAACACCCACACACTACTCTAGGATCCCCTCGTCCAATATCCGTGACCACATGCCCTCAAGCACTCCCTGTAGTACCGCCTCAAAGCGGCGGTGAATATCCTCGAACTCTCCCCCGACCTCTGCCGAAGGAGCATATGATGGCCCTGCAATGGGATCATAAAACTGGCGTCACCTGGCCGCTCTCTCATCCTCCACAGGCCTCACTCCAGCATCATCGCACTGTTGTCTCTCTCTTGCCCGAGGCTCTCCCCGCAGAGGTCTCATCGTCCCCTGATGAGCCGATGCTCTAACCAACTCAACCTCACGCCCGCGAGGTCCAACATCTGCACACACAATAAACACATGGTAGCATCAACACTTATCTATACATAAATGCTATACTATCTAGAGATCAAACCATCAAACATAACAACATACCTTTGTGGTCGAACACCTCTCCTGGGGGTAACATGATCTCTGGATCATCCCAGAAGTCCACCCCAAAATACAGATATCGCAGTATGATCTGTGGGATATGACGCCACACCTGTGCAGCCTCGGTCGTGAAATAGTGGCCACCCTCCCCACCACCTCAGTCACGGCTCTCGCACACCAGATGTTCCCAACAACACTCTAGGGTGAAACATCAACACCCTCTCCAAAAACCATGCCACCAAGATAGACCTAAAGGAAAACTCCCCCGAGTCAGTATCCCGACACCTGTCAAGCTTCCCTACCATCTTGGCATGGAGCATAAAGCCCCAGGAAAAATGCTTGCCTGCTAGTTCCCTCTCCATGATCCTTAGCTGACCTCCACTGATCTGCTGAGTCACGAGAGACCTGTAGACTCTCACAATAATCGTTGCCACTCAACGATGTAAAAGAGTGTCCATTTCCCCATTACTAACCATGGATCCCAACATAAAGTTCTCCCTCGAAAAATATCTCCGAGCTAAGACAACCAACTACCCATCCCTGGGTACTACAGACTCTGTTGGTAATGGGGTTTCCTGAAAAGGGATCCCAATAAAAAAATATACATCCTCCACCGCAGTGAAGGCTAGATGCTCACCCCATACCATAAAGAAATGCAGGTCAGGGCTCCACATCCTGATTAGAATCTGCAAAAGATACTCCTGTGCCCGCACTAGCAAACACTCAAAAAACTTCAACAACCCACAAGTTGCCAAAGTGTCTCGGATTGCCGACTCCTCATCCTTCACTGCCTCCCTCAGGAATGACCAGTCCCTCTCTCTCCAATAAACTGACATCATCCAAATGATCACCTGCATCCACATATACAACAATTGATTAGCCATCACAACCCATAAAAACATCAAATCCCCCAAAATCATAAGTTTTTACACCCAGGCGCGCACACATGCGTGCCTGTTCATCCTCACAGGTGCGCATAAATGCACACCTGTTCATCCCCAGTCACACACGCATGCACGATTGATGCTATACATAGACACATTCATATTCCTCTATCACACATACAGGCGCGCATCATAGCACACCTATTCACTACACAACTGCACAGGCATGTGTAGCTGTTAGGAATATAGGCACGCATCATAGCACACCTATTCACTACACAGCTACGCATGCATACACAACTATTAGGAATACATACATGCATGCATGCATGCCATGCACGCATGTTTTCCGCATTAGGGTGCCCCCGTGCACGGATGTCTGCATTACAGGCGCGCACCCGTGCACGTGAATTTCTCAATCTCCCATGCAGTGGGGGGCCCACACCCACAAAACCCCCTGTATGACCCTCCGTATAGGCCTAGCCCAAAAACATAAACCCTAATTCTATGCAGGAGGATACGACAACTAACCTAAAGCTCGTTGATCCTGAATTGGCTACCTCGATCTCTCGAAATCTCCAAATCTCGTCTAAAATTGCTCGTCCACTCAATAAGACCACAGGTGAAAATGAGGTGGCATTGTGGGCTCTACAACCATATATAGTCCATTTTTTTAAACTTCTAGACTCAATTCTGGGAGCTTCGGGCGTCCATTTTTCGATCCATCTTCAGCCACGGGATCAGGACCCCGTCACCTACACAATTCCATTCCCCGGGCCATTTTCCATCCTCAACCCCCGGGGGGGATTTTTCTCATCTGACGCTCAGGTACGCATGCTTACATTCTCATATTATTGAAAAAATATTATATGATCTTTCTCTTTAGATATTGTTCACGTCGGGTATTCGGTTTTCATGTGTGCAGGTACTTGATCATCACACGTCAGCAATATCCCTTCAGGTATATCATCGACACTGGCATGTAGTCATTTCCTCTGAGTATCAAATTGCATCTCCTAGTGACACCCACCGATATTTTCTTGTAGGATCCCTATGTCCGGCTCTATAGTACCGTCACATTCGCTGCATTTCAATACTGTCACCTGGTAGCTCCCTCCCCCACATGATTTGTCCCATTCATAGTCCCCCTTGGCACTTTGACATTCATGATATTTTCACCCTTTAGAGATGGGAATCCCGATAGTCTTACGCATCATCGAGAACCAGCCACATACTCCTTCTCCTCATTATGCTAGCCTACCAAATGGACTCCCAGGTTACTTCATCATGGTTCTATTTTAACTGCACCCCCGCAATATCATTAACCATCCATTTTCATCCATCGTCAGTTTTCCCATCTGTAGATTGTCCTCCATACATTTCCCTAAATACATAAACCCACCTATGGGGCCCTCACCCTTCACTTGTTTCCCAAACAACTTACGCCATCATCGAACAAGCCATATTACACTGGGGCACCCATTTCTATATCTACACAATCATCCCAACTCATTCTTTATTCTTTCAATAATTGTACAAAACCTTTTCCCTGCATTTACATAGATTTCTGTTGTCGCCTATAGCAACCTTCCTTTTTCGACAAAGAAACCCTTATCTCCGTTGGTTGGGGAATTTTTCACTTCCCCTCATCAATGAAATTATCCATAAACCCCAAGTATCTTACAGTTCATACACCTTTTTGATCTCTGTGTTTGTCCATTTTGTCGTGCCTCTGGCACAACTCACCCTCATCTAGTCGTCCCCCTGACGCTAGATTCAATTTTACGGTTACTGCCACTTTTCATATCTCCCCAACGAAGGGTATTCTTTAGTCTCACCGCATCTTGACTTTGTCCATGTACCTCATCAGTTCCTGATCTCATCCCGTTGATTTGATGAAGCCCTTTGCTTCTTGGAGTCACATCTCCCTTTCTGTCGACATCAGCACAGTTTCTAGAAGGGAGACAATATCTTGACTCTCATTACCTTTACAATGAGGAGTCTCGAATGGCATAGGGAGAACCATCATTGCTCTCTGCTGTCATTGACCCCCATAGCATTCGACTTCAACACCATCTCATGTTACGGTGGGTCTTACTTTGCGACTATTGCATTTGTTTTTATATTTGTCGAAGACCTCTGAAAATTGTTGGGCCATCAATGCCTACGACTTATCGACCCTTCCTACAGGTGTCATTGCCTCTTTTCATAATTTTTTCACCCTCAAAATTTTCCTCTTCCATTATCAAACCACCCCCGAGGTCGCTATAGTCATCTACACCAACACATATCTTCAGTTACTGTATTACACATTTTTGAGTTACATGACACGAGCATGGGGAATGCCCGCCTCGTTTGTACACAGTTTTATTTTTTCACACCTTGGGAAAGTTTTGGGTCCTACAGGTTCCCCTCTCCTTCCAAATGGATCGTTATTGACAATCCCCAGAACACTCTTTCTTACATAGGTACTCTCAGTAGAAGAAACATTGATGTATTTTGGCTATACGTATGCTCCTAACCTCACACATCAGGGGGCATCTGTTATCATTGAAATTTCATCTGCAAATGGTTATTCGAATCCAGCATCTTCAAAACACCCATTAGTTCACTCATGGAACAAAAATGCATTTCCAAAAGGTCCAAAACTATACAACCAGCAATAAAATCAGCATACGCTAAAACTACACAAGGTGCGTGTGCACGTGCGACAATTAGATAAAGTTTGAAAAGCGCACATGCACCCGATGCGCGACCGTGAACGCAAAAATCCGCACACACCTCAAAATGACACATTTATGATATTGGTCGGCCTTCCACCCACTTCTGGTTCATCTTCCAAGTCGATTTGACACCCAAATCTTGGCTGAATCCGACTGGGAGGCTGGTCAAAGACCTAAAGGTGCCCTAAAGGGTCCCTTGTTCACACTAAAGCTGGTTGAATAATGCCTCGAAGCTATGCTATAAAAAGAGGCCATGGGTGCACTACATTTTCAAGGAATTCATTTATATTGTTATGCTTCTTATATTCTCTTGGATAAGCCTCTTTTCTTATCAAGAGTATATAAGAACCATTTCATTTAGCCATTCATATCACCTCTTGAGTGAATGTGCTTTGGATTCTGTTCACCATTTCATTCTAGTTTGTTACTTGTAAGAAGAGCTCAATATTTGGGGGTCTAAGAGCCCTCCCTAATACAATCCTTTCCATTGGTGGCATGAGTTTTGTTTCTTTCTTGTTCTAATGTCCTTATGCACTCTAGTTTAGTTTCTTTTAATGTTCTTAGTTTAGTTCTTTGATTATCTTTTATGCTTTATACTTCTAACTCTTTCCTTCACTGCTATCTTGCCTAGCTAACCCAACTGGGATTGTAAGAATCTCTATTTTGTTCATTTAGGTGACAAAAGAGGTGCAACAAGGAGCTTGATGCATATCACATGAGGTTAATCAAATATCAGTCCGGTAAGCCACAATTCACCTTTCTTTTCTTGTGTGCAATCATCCATCCCTAGATTTTATTTGGCAATGATTTTTCAAAGAGGTAGAGGAACAAGTCTCCATGTTTTGGTTGCAACAGAGAGATATTTTCATGATGCACTATGCATGCTATTACAACTGTATAAAACAACATAGTGATTCTTTGTGGGGAATGGCCTGAGATTCTCATGGCCTGAAATGTGATACTGCCGCCAAGGATTAAACCCACTAAGAGTTTAGTCTAGTACTAATGCTATCCATATCCAATTCATTCCTGCAAAAAAATATGAGTAATTGAAACATCTTTAGATGCATGTTTAGGCCACTATATTTCCATTCACATTGAGTAAAAATAATAAGAGTTTTTGTTTCATTTTGTATTAAAACAAAAACAAAACAAACAAATTTAAAATTTGGAAAACAATATATATATATATATATATATATATATATA
>JASDQU011440454.1:6137-17352 GCA_032191745.1 Picea mariana | reverse complement strand
GCATGCACGCCTCGCCTGCTTCCCTCACACGTGCTGCTTTTCCTTCCATCTGTCCTTCTCTCCTTTCATGCTTCTCTTCCCAAAAATATCCTTTTCTCCTGACTAGGTCTTCATCCAACAGTCACCAACTCCCTTGTCGAGAAGGAATTTGTGAAGAAGTGTTGGAATTGTGCAGAAAAATCCATCGTGCAATTCAATGTAGAATTTTTCTTTTATTTTTTCTAGGGACGTTCGATCTTCCACAACTTGTTCTGAAATATAATCTTCAATAATTCATTTGAGGTAGTCATGTAGATTCTTTCTTCTTCCGTTCTTCAATTTTAGGCCTAACTCCTCATCGAGTGTCAATCTATGCATCACCCGATCTGTTGATGTGCTGAAACACTGCTTCTGGGATAGCTTCAAGAAATCTTTTGTGCGTTTCTTAAAAGAAACACGATCTTGCTTCGACTAGAGAGAAGTTATTCCTTATTGTGTAGTTTATGATGTAGTTCTCTATTTTGCGCTCCCACCACTCACACATGTCTTGTTGAGTTAGCATTTATGTATACTTCTACATGCCCAAGTTCAGTACTACCGAAAATGAAACCGATGTTATAATATAAGGGAAAATAGAGAGTGTTACCAGTAAAACCTTACATAGCCATTATAGAGATGCATACACATAGACATATAGACATACATAAGTAATGGGATCCCAAAGAAGAGTCCTTTTATTATATTATAGATAGTACAACAAAATTACATATATCCTCTCCCATGAAGCTATCTGAGCCTTCATGTGCTTATCTGTTTATACCTCTAATAGGCAGTTGTAACTTATTAACTGTCTGGGTCGATCGGTTAATAGAGACTTCGATTGAATTCTAATTCGAACTACACTGGTTGACCAACAAGTCTAAATTGACCGTCGAGTCTATTCGAAAAGTTCGACTAGCCCCTACAACAACACCCTAAATCAAATGGATAGGTGGAGGTGACCAACAAATATTTGGAGAACATAATCACTAAGACAATAAACATGCATATGAAAGATTGGGAAAATAGGTCATTTTAAGTTGTATGAGAATATACCACTACTTATAAAACCCATATGAACTAGTCTATTGACTATGTTCCCTATTAAGCTTGAAGTTTCCACACTTAGGATAGTTTCCATCGGTCGGTTAGCAGAAACTATGACTGAATTCTACTTCTAACTACACTGGTTGACCAATAAGTCTAAGTCGATCGTCAAGTCTAGTCGACAGGTTCGACTAGCCCCTTTAAAAACACCCTAAAGAAAATGGATAGGTGGAGGCGACCAACAAATATTTGGAGAACATAATCACTAAGACAATAAACAACAAATGAAAGATTGGAAAAATAGGTTATTTTAAGTTGTATGGGCATATACCACTACTTGGAAGACCCCTATGAACTAGTCTATTGACTATGTTCCCTATTGATTTTGAAGTTTCCTCACTTAGGATAGATTCCATCTTGAACTTAGACCTCTCATCAATCCAAAAGTAAATGTTGCAGTAGCTAAATTCCTTGGATAAGTACAAACAACAAGCCTTGTTATAGACAAAGGTGGTGTAATTACAAAGGAAAATATGGCAGGATAAAATAATTGGGCCTAAATATTTAACTTATGCTTATGCTGAGCGGGGGGGAGGTGAATCGGTATAATATGCTTTTTACTTTATTTAACCATTCATCAATAATTCATTATATGAGAAACAATAATCACATATAAACTCAAATTAGAATGCATAGAGTTTAACATAGAAATCCAATCGAGAGAAATCCATAAAACTTATCTTTATAAATTCATGTAGTCACCAACCTACCACTACAACATTTGTAGGCACCAACCTTCTAGAGACACCAATCCCCTCAGTTGTGCACAAGTTAGTAGCACCTTTAGGAACCAAACTACTGGAGACACCAATCTCTTCATTTGAGCACCAAATCTAAAGATATTGTGTAGGCATCAACCTAATGGAGATACCAATCTCCTCAGTTGACCACCAACTCAGTAAGAACTGTATAGACACCAATCCAAGATATTCATACACATATTACTTCTCACTTCACCTACATGCTTCATACTTCATACATAGTTTCAAATCCTATTCACATTTATCATTCATGTCATAGCGAGCCTCATAACATCATTCCCAAAATATGATCCCAGAATGTAGCTTCACAACCTTAGAACAACACACTTTTCAACATCACAGACCTTCAATCTTTCATAACACAACTTAAGAATATGAAAACCCCTCAGACTTCTCTTGCACACCCTTAGATCCCCAAAATACACCCCAACTCCTCTAGTGCACCTTAGATCTGTTTCGTGCACCTCAGACTTGATCTCTTGCTTGGATGCTCTTCAAATGTGCACATCTATCCTGTATTTATAGTATTTATCTACTCACTTTTAGGACCGACTTGTAAATATTGGTTGATCCGACCTGGACTTTCTGGTTGGGTTGTCTAACGAAAAATTTCATATCTCCCCATTCCTAGGGAGTTAGAGGTGTCGACACATAAAAGCACAATGAGAATACTTTCTGCAAAGAATTGCAATACATTAATATACTAATATTATATGATATTAATAATTGATAGGTGGGACCCCTTAGGAGAAAAGAGTAATAAGTTGATTCCCTCCTAGACACTATGAAGTTCATAATGTTTTTTTTGGTCTGATTGATTTTTGATGTTCTCACATACATAAAGTGGTTTCATAATGGTAATTGATGATATTTCCATCCTCATATTTCATTTTAAAATATGTGATATTCATTAAAATAAAGGGACCTCCAAGCAAACTATGTTGCATACAAATACAATAATGTGCTATGAATGAAAATATGGTTATTAATGCAATATGTTTAAATGATAAAAAGTTTGGTCAAGTTTTATTTACCATATATCACCAATGGTATCATATAAAGGTTCCAAATTTATGCTAGGGCCATCACACGCAAGTATGAATGAACTCAAGATTACAATGCAAGTCTCATACACTATAATCCGTATTACTTGTTGTTTTATTTATTTCGAATTCTTTAAAAAACAACGATGCTCCTATCCGATAGTGTGTATGGGATATATATCAAATGTCTGGGCCATGAGTTGATATATGACATAAGATTGGAGTTGAGTGCACTCCACTGTGTAAGGTTTAGTTGGATGCAATTAATGGTTGGTTGATGGATGAAACGATGTGAAGTAAATGACTCTGTTCAGTTCTCATTTATGGTATACCACCTTTTCTATTGTCATTTGTTTGGGATCTCGTCGTTGTTGTTAACTGTGGTTTCAGCTTTCGTGGTGGTTTGTTGAAATTTGGGGCTGCTTCTTCATGGATTTTGAGAAAATTATAACATGTATGGAACTTTTTGACTCTTCTACCATCAATGGTTTACTCTTGATTTGATAAAATTGGGGTATTGGCTCATTTGTTTGCATGTTGTATCTGCGCTATGAATGTTCCTCTCTGTTCTTGAATGAATAATTTTCTGGGTTTTGGATGGAATAAAATGACAAATTGAAATTCAATGACGGTCACAAACTAGGTTTTGTAAATTTTTGAACAAGAATTTGAGTTGGGTTCTGTTAGTTATTCACCATTGATATCACTTCTCTGTTGATTTTCTTGTGACTTTGGTTCCCTATCATCCACGATGGGTTTAATGGGTGCCCGCTACAAGTTTTTCTTTTGAACAAAAGAGTACAAATAACTTCTCTCAATAACCCTATTTTTTAAAACTTTTGATGGTTTTGGGCTTATGGAAATGTTTACCGGGATGATTATGATAAGTGTTGTGTTATTTTATGGTTTCAAACCCCAACAAAATCAATGCATGGGGGTTCGTTGGGCATTCTTTATCATGGTTGTAGTTCACATTGCTCTTTGTTGCCATCATAGCCATGTTAAGAGAGATCATTTTGTCAACCTCCCATTTCAACTTGTCATCTTGTCCACCTTGAACAATTTCAATTTTTCTTCATTTGACTATGCTTGGTCTTGTATTACTTGTAAAAAAATGATTTTGGTTCAGAATGAGGGTTTCACTTTCTCCTTGCTTCGATTTCTTATTATGCAATGGGTGGTTAAGCTTAGGAGTTATTGAAAAATTGTATGGGCCACCTGATTTAGGCATCAGGCCATGACTTGCTTGTTGTTATTTACCACTGCAAACTCTTTTTATAAGTTCTGGTAACATGTTATTGGGATTGTTCGATTGACACAATATATTGAGAATTTCAGTGTTGGTTTGAGTTCCACCTACTACAAGATGAGATGTGATAATAATATAAATTATGGGCTAAGTTTGCTTGCACTCTGTCACCTTAATATTGGATTCAATCTATCATAAATATGAGGTTAATGGATTAAATTTTCGATATAACAGAGTTTAAAAGAGCACTATTCCAAAAATTAAAACATTGTGATTAAAAGGATTTTGGAAATTTTGTTCTATTAATTATTTTCCATAAATTACAAGAGAAAATGGATGCATTGTTGAAGGGATATGGTCCAATTTATTTTCCCACTCATTATATTCATTTTTCATTAATTAAAAACCCTTCATTATTCCTGAATCATTTTATTTTCCCATGTCCTGATTCTCATAAAAAAATTGATGGTTTGAAGGCTTTTAGGAGGAAAATTTTCAAATTAGGATTATAGGAAGAATTGATGATAGTTGCAATTATATGAGGCTGATGATATGAGTATATATGATGTATTTGGGGTTTAAGATTATTTTTTATTTAGAACAATATTCTTATTATACCTATCATGAATCCATTTTTCATTTATTACAAATCTTGTCATATCCTATATGTCATTATATCTCCCTGTTCTAAATGATATTATGGATCAAGCTACAAATTGATTATGGTTGTTATATACAAAGTGATGAATTTTTTCATGTAATATAATGCGTGAAATGAAGAGAGCCAATATTTCAATTTTATCTTTATGCATAGTATTTGATGATTGCTTATTTATTTTGATTCATATTCTTATTTGAATTTTCTATAGATATGAGTTTTTTCAGTAGAGACAGCCATGGCAAAGGAGGAAACATGGGAAGAAACAATTTTTGGCAAAGAGGCCATATGATACCTAGGTTTTCTATTCATTTCGATCTGACTTGTAAGAATTAAATCAATTGTTTCAAGATAGGTTCTTCAACCTAACTGGTCAAGGAGTGTTCCAACCTCATCCTAGACCTGAGAGACCCCCTTTCCAACATCATTGGAGTTTTTCAAATATTCATGTACCTGCTCTTGTTTCTCTCCAAATAGAAGAACCCATCAATGATTGATGGAAATAAATTGTTCACCAAACTACAACTCATCACAATGCCTGACCCACTATTTCATTGCCACTTCCTCCACCACCCCCATTGAACCAACATGCTCAACAATTTGACCTTGTCATTTCCCCTGTTCAACATTCACATGCCAATAAGAGATTAAAGACTACCATCCCTGAGATCCTGACATATAAAGGAAAAAAAGTGGTTTCCCACTCCAACTCCTCTAAAGAGTCTTCAGAATTAGTCACCTCACATGCCCAACATAATGATACAGGACCGACTTCTCTTTCTGGGTGGTCAGAACCACCTTAATTAATTCCAGGGGTCGAATTCTCATTCTTCTTATTACAATTAGGGTTTGACCAATCCTCAAAAGGGGATATGGTCATTTACAATGCCCAACATGATCAATCCACAAAAGGGGATTGATCTAATGAATAATATATCAATAATAAATAGAATACTCTTTGCAATTACAATATTTCAAAACTCCCCCTTAACAAGAAGGGTATTCTACAACAATATCAGGCAAGAGAGAGGGAAACATCATCAACAACATCTTGGAACACCGACTGGCATATCTATAAATCATCAGAATTTTTTCTCATCATCAATAGTAGCAACAACATAGCACAAAGGTTGGAGCATCATCAACATCAACACTAGGCTGAGAGTCTTTAGTATGAGGCTGGCATCAAAACATGAAGATGGATACACAATATCATCAGCATGGAGTTGACATCACAATATGAGATTGACACCACAACATCATCAGCATGAAGTTGACATCACAACACGAGACTGTAAACACATCATCACAACGTGAGGCTGGCACATCATCACAACACGAGGCTGGAACATCATCACAGCATGAGGCTAACACATCATCACAATATGAGGCTGGAACATCATCAACACAAGGCTGACATCACAACACTAGGCTAGCAACACATCATCACAACACGAGGCTGACACATCATCAACACGAGGCTAGCATCACAACACTAGGTTGGCACATCATCAACACGAGGCTGGCATCATAACACTTAGGCTGACACATCATCATCATGGGGATGGAATCACAACACTACTCCCATTTTCGAGGGAGGTCCTTACAGACTACACCAAGCTTATCTCAAAAGTACTCAAACTTTACATGAGATAGAGGCTTGGTCAACACATCAAAAACTTGTTCATCCATGATAACATACTGGAGCTTTATGGCTCCTCTTTGCACCATATCACAGATGTAATGATATCGAATCTCTATGTGTTTTGACTTGTCATGGAACAAAAGGTTCTCTGTCATCTTTATGCAGCTCAGGTTATCACATAGAATCAGGGTTTCTTCCATATCTAGATCGAATAGACTCGTCAACAACTTCCGAAGCCATATGGCTTCACAACTGGCAAAACATGCAACAATGTATTATGTTTCTGTCATGCTAAGAGCAATGCTTTATTTCTTCCTACTATGCCATGAGATCATGGCTGACCCCAAAATGAAACAACATCCTGAAGTGCTCTTCCTGTGAGAGACACTTCCAACCCAATTTGAATCAGTATAACCACTCAGTCTGCAGTCATGGTCTCCATCATAACTGAGACCACAATCTAATGTACCCTTAAGTTACCTCATCACATGTTTTGCAACAGTTAGGTGAACACGTCTGGGCTCTACCAAAAACTGACTCAAGGTGTTAAAAAAAAAACATATATCTGTCCTGGTGTTCTTCAGATACATCAACGATCCAATGATTTTTCTGTACAATGTAACATCAATCAATTCTGACAAAGTATTAACCAAGAGCTTCAACTTTGTTTCCATGGGTGTATTCATGGACTTGCACTCCAACATATCAAATCTCTTTAGGATTTCAACTGCATACTTCCCTTGGTTAAGGAAGATTCTCTCTGGGCTCTGTCAGACCTCAAGACCTAATAAATAGTGCATTAGGCCAAGGTCTTTCATCTCAAATTCTACAATGAGCTTCTTCTTACATTTAGTGATGATATTTTCTTCTCTAGTTAAGAATAATTCATCCACATACAACAACAATATAATAGGCTCATCATTCATAACCTTGAAATAAAGGTTAGAATCAACTTTACTCTTGGTAAAGCCCAAGCTCGTAAGAAAATTGTCAATCCTTCCATACTAAGCTCTAGGATCTTGTTTTAATCCGTACAAAGCTTTATTCATTTTGCACACATGAGTCTTCCTATATCAACTTCAAATACTTGAGGTTGTTCTATATACACTTCTTCTTCAATGACACCATTCAAGAAAGTTGTTTTCACGTCCATATGGTGTAACTTCCACTTCAACTTAACTGCAAGGACTATGATGGTTCTGATCAAAGTGTATCTGGTTATAGGAGAAAATTTCTCTTCATAGTCAATGCCTTCCTTTTGGGAAAATCCACGAAAAACAAGCCTTTTTTTATATTTCTCAATACTTCCATCAACAACATGTTTTATTTTGAAAATCCATTTGGAAGATATCACATCCTTGCTCTTCAATCTAGGAACTATTTCCCATACATCATTCTTTATGATGGATTGGTATTCTTCTGTCATGGCATCTACCCATTCTTTCTTCTGAATGGCTTCTTCAAAGCAGGTAGACTCCTTCTCTAAGAGATCACACATCAAAGCCATATAACTGTAGAATGGCTTAGGCTTCATGAATAAGTTCCCTTGCCCGGGATGGCTTTCTTTTGTGAGAGATCAACATCTGGGGAGGTTCTTGAGATTCTATTATGTCGTGGTATTCTAGAATCTCCTCATCAAGGGAAGCTATGACTTCCTTCACTGGTTCTGCAACTTTGGGAGCTATAGGTTCCTCTTCATATACTTCTTCAAGATGACATCTTCTTTATTTCTCGAGTGTTGCATCTTCATAAAAGATTACATCCCTTCTGATCTCAATGTGATGGTAACCTGGTATATAAACTCTGAAGTCCTTGGAAACCTCACAGTATCCAACAAATATTCCCTTCTTTCCTAAAAGGTCCAACTTGGTTCTCTTCTCTTTTGGAATATGTACAAATACTGGGCAGACAAATATTTTGAGATGGCTTACTCCTGGATTCTTTTCAGACAACATCTCTTCTGGGGTCTTGAACCCAAGTTCACTATGGGACAATCTATTCTGCACATGTACTATTGTTATTATTGCTTCTTCCCATAAGCACATTGGAATATCTTCATCATGGATCATGGTCTTCACTGCTTCCATTATAGTTCTGTTCTTTCTTTCTGCTACACCATTTTGTTGAGGATTGTAGGGAGTGGTGAGCTCCCTCTTGATCCCGATATATTTGCAAAATTTTACAAAATCTTTTGAGGTGTATTCTCCTCCATTATCTGACCTGAGTATATTGATCTTTCTTTCAGAAAGATTCTCTATCAAGGCTTTCAATTCCTTGAATTCACTGAACACTTCATCTTTTGATTTCAAAAAGTAAACCCAGGTTTTACGAGAATAATCATCAATAAAAGATACATAGTATACATACCCAGTGATGGAGGATGATGGAATTCGGCCACACACATATGAGTGAATGAGTTCTAGGACTCCTTCTACTTTACTGTCTCTCTTTGAAAAATGGTTCTTGATGTTATTCCCTTGTGCACATCCATAGCACACACCTTCATGGTCAACCTTGAGTTCTGGTAGACCTGTGACTGCCTTGCTTACATAAGGTAATTCCTTGTAATTGATGTGGGCTAATATTCTATGCCAAATTTCACATGGATTCTCAATGGAGTGGGTCATGGCTTCTTCTGAGTGACCCTTTAGCTTATACAAACCACCTTCTTTTTTTCCAATAACGATTACTTCTTCCATGGTTTTTCCTTTGTCCCACATAAGAACTTATCCATCTATAAAGGCAACTCTGAAGCCTTTCTTCTCTAAATCTGATATGGAGAGTAATTTGTTTGTCAAACCTGGTACATAGAGTACATCCTTCATCTTCATTGGAGTCCCTGAATTAATCTTGTAATTTGATTCTCCTACTCCCTTGATAGGGTATTGATAATCATCACCAAGTGTAACTTTATGAGAAAACTTATTTTCTGAAAGGAAAGAGAGAATGTCTCTTTGACGTGTCATGTTCTTGGAAGCACCACTATCAATGAGCCATGTGTCCTCACCAGGTGATACTGATCCTGAGAGGGCTGAGATTGAGACATAGTCTTCAATTCATTCTTTTATCATCTTTGTGGGTGGCTCTCCATCTTCAACTGCATGGGCATGATACCTCTTGTTTTTATTCTTGTATTCTTCTTGTCTAGCTGGAAAATGTTTCACAATATGTCCCATCTTGTCACAATGGTAACATTGGTAGGATGAGATACCTTTTCCTTTTCTTTGTCCTTTTTGAAACTTCTAAAATCTCCTTGGTTGAGATTCTTTATGTATGAATTTATTTTTGGAGTGAGACTCCTTATGGGTTTCTTTCTGTAAGTAAGAATTCTTTCTTCCTCCTTAAGTGTGAGTAGCTAGGGCTTGATATTCATTTTTTGACAGCAAATCTTCTCGGTTAGCTACCCTTGATTCTTCTTGAATACATTCTTCCCAAAGACTGTCAAATTGTAGTTTCTCCTTTCTGGCACAAATAGTTTGGATGAATGCATCCCAAGGTCTTGTTATACCATTAAGGGTCGTCATTATGAGTTCGTCTTCGTCTATAGTATCTCCAATTTCTTCTAGTTGTTCTTTGAATTCTGATATTCTGGAGAAATATTCTTGGATCATTTCTCCTTTCTACATCCTTGTATTCTTGAGTTGAGTTCTTAGATTCATCTTTTGATTTATGTTCTTTCCTTCATATAATCTAGTTAGGGAATCATACATTTATTTTGGAGTCTTCTTTGAAGACACTTGAGGAATCAAGTGATCTTTGATAGAATCTGCAATGATTCTTTTGGCCCTAAATGTGTCCTTTTGGTGTTTTTCTTTAACTGCAACATCGGTGGGTTCTGGGACATCTTCTTTAATGAATCTTTCTAGTTCATTTTCTTCAAGAATGAGTCCAATCCTATACTTCCAGGCATAGGAGTTTTCCACACCTTCTATCTTGTCAACAAGATTAGTGCTTGCAGACATCTTTTACCTGGAGCTAGGAAAATGACCAAAAAATGAAAGTGCTCAAAATTGAATTTTGAACTTACCAGGAGGTGCGCTTGGCCGAGGCGAGTAGCCTGGTGTGTTTATATTTTAGAAAATCTAGCTTTTCCCCCTTCAAACTTGACCAATGAAATTCTGGACTGGTGCTTCTGGTTTCCTAGTACTTCTGGTTTCCTGGTACTTCTGGTTTTCTGGTACTTCTCGTACTGGTGAAAACTAGGGTTTCACTTTCCAAGAGATCTAACCATTGAAAAGGTGTGTTGAAGGTGCCAAAGATTTCCTTGAGGTAGGGAACACTTTTCTAGATGTCTCTTGGGCTGAAATTCCTCTTCAATAAAAAATCCTAATTTTCATGTACGACAACAATGACGTTTTTCTTCTTCTTGTGAAAGATTCTCTCTTCAGCTTAGCTCTGATACCATGTTAGAGTTTAAGATATTATTAGGTTTCTTTTCAATTCATTAGATAACCATAACATAGATAGGATCACTGAGAAATCCACAATCACAAGAGACACATCATTTATCCTGGGAAACCCTCATGGGGGAGAAAACCCAGCAAAAAATTCCTTAATACAGATATCTAATACAATGCCAAGATAATAAACCAAACAATACAGAAATTCCTTTCCCAAGTAATACACCTCTCTCTCTCTTCCTTCTTCTCCAACTGCAGCTCCAAACTTGTGCTCTGGATGATCAAGTGAGTGAGTGAACAAATGAGGCGTTGGCCTCCCTTATTTATACAATCT
>JASDQU011440453.1:1875-23715 GCA_032191745.1 Picea mariana | reverse complement strand
ATATATATATATATATATATATATATATATATATAAACGCTCCGAAGACGCTTCGCTCCCGACCATTTTTTGAAAAATTCGTTCCCACGCTCCTACTTCCCGCTTCCGCTCCCACGCTCTGGCAACACTGGTTCTAGGGCCCCTGGATGTGTTCCAGAGAACCCTTGCTTAATGCATGGTTTGATCCTTGGTCTTGCACCTTGGTGGATAAGACCCTAGATGTGTTCTAGGGCCCCCAAATGTGTTCTGGGGAAACCTGGTCTTTGACTAGGAGATCTTGGTGAAATACCAAGATGTGTTGATGTGTGATCCTCTTCCTCTCTCCCGGGATGGTCCATTAGACCTAGGAGTGCCTATGAAGATGAACATGACCACATTGTTGATGTACCCTCTTATGCAATGATAGGGTACATTATGAGACTCATTAGTTTATAGATCATTATGAGACTCGTGTGGACATGTTTTTCCATTATGGACCCTCCTTGACTTTGTCTTAAAAGGCTCCCCCTTGTTGTCTTGCTTTCCCTCTTGTTTTATGTGATTGGGGTTTTTATAATTTATATTAATATTAATTGACATTTTAATTAATATTTATATTAATTAATTGTCAATATTTAATTAATATTATATTTACCCTAACCCCTCTCCCTAGCTATAAAAGGAACCCTACCCTCTAGCATTATTACTCACACTCTCTCCTCACTCTCCTATAGTTTCGTCTACCTCAGTTACTCTCTTTTGTTGGTGTGGCCTCTCCTTTGGTTATCAATTTCAGATCTGAGATTTTTGATTTGTCTTGGTGTTGGTTGGAAGCTCCTTCTTGGTGTTTGTTGGTGTATAGGGTGCATGCGGCCCCCTCCTTTGGCTGCCAGGCCTGTCTACTCAAGCTAAGATGCATGTGGCACCTCCTGTGGCTATCAGACCTATCCTTTAGAACTACAACCTTGTGTATAAGAGTCATGACACCCTCCTTTGGCTTCCAGGTCTGTATTGAGAGCCGCGACCCCCTTTCTTTGACTACCAGGCTTGTGTTTAGTAGTGCGGCCTCTCCTCTTGGCTGCCGAGTGTTGAGCTAAGGCTCCTGTGGGGGTTTCTACTTGCTACCAGATTTATCCTATGTTGTCTTCTTGTTTGTGGAGGATTTGTTGCTTTAGTTTGTTGTTTTGAGGGTTTGTTGTTTCTTGCTCTTGCTGTCTCAAGTTGTGAACAACATCTTTTTGTGGTCTATACTTTGGCAAGACTGTCCCACAATCCATATTGATAGAGATCAAACCCTAGAGGTTTGATCCATGAACCTAAACTAATTTCTGAGCATATTTTCAGAGGCATACATCCACACATGTGACAGGTACATCTTTCATTGACCAAGAGGTAAGATTGAAGTTTGTTTTTACACTCAGAAATTTATCTTCAAAATTTAATTTAGATCTGTTTATATCGTTTTTTACATGTGCTGATCTAGTAAACAAAAAAAAATTAAAAGCATTTGTTTTCCATTTTTTCCCTAATTCTAACATGGTATCAGAGCTTAGGGCGTGAAAAGAGCTCAAGGATTGCAGACTTGAGTCTGCGTAGATCCAATTCTTAGGGTTTGTTTTGCAAATCAACAGTAAATCATTTTCATAATCTGATCCAGAACTTAGCATGGCCTCATCTTCAGTCAAAGTTGAAGATAGACTTGAAGGGGCCTCCAACTTCAATGCTTGGAAGTGTAGGGTACTCAACATCCTAGAAGAGGGTGATTTGGATGAGCTGGTTACCGGGGTAATAGAAAAACCCACTTCAAATACTGGTAGGGCAACATACAAGAAGAAACATGCCAAAGATAAAAGAGTCATTTTTTACTCAATTAAGGACAGCATGATGCCCATCATTGGTCATATAAGGACTGTCAAAGAATGCTTTGATGCCTTAGCAAATCTCTATGAAAAGAAGGCTCCAACTCAGAAGAGAATATTGAAGAAACAACTACGTACATTAAGGATGGGAAAGGATGAAACCATCGCTGCATTCTTCTCCAAGATTGCTCAAACCAGAGATTAGCTTACAACAATAGGAGTTGTTGTGGATGACGATGACCTTGTACAAATTGCAGTTGATGGACTCTTTGAGTCATGGGGAACCTTTCTTGCTTCATTCAACGGAAGAGAAGCTCAACCTAACTTCGAGAGATTTGGCATGATTGGTTAGAAGAAGAAGCAAGACTCAAAAGTAGAAATGAGAACTCAACTATTAGAGATCATGCCCTTTCAGCTAAAGCCAAGAGATGGAAGAAGTTTCCTCAACCCAAAGGCAAAGGTAAGAAACCTCAAGGTAAGTTATCTCATCTTCATCCTCATTTATCTAAGGTAAGATGTTTTAACTGCAATAAGCTATGACATTATGCAAAATATTGCAGGAACCCTCCCTCTCAGCAGAGAAGAAAAGGTAAGTTCCATGCCTCAGTTGCCACTCAAGAAGCAGAGCCTCAACAAGAACCTCAAAGAAAAAGAAATAGGGCAACCACCAAAGAGCAAGAACAACACCAAGAATATTATGTCATCTCAGCTCTTTCTGGCACTATAACCAAGTCAGAGGAGGTTTGGTTAATGGACAATGGTGCCTCCAAACACATGACATGCTTCAAACAAAATCATGCAAACTATCGTGATAAGAAGTTCAATGTAAAGGTAGAATTGGGTGATGATGGTACATATGACATAAAAGGGTTTGGATTTGCTTCATTTCATATTCAATCAGGTAATGTATTTCATATTGATGAAATTCTTTATGTTCCTGGTTTAAAGAAAAATCTCATCTCAGTTGCAGTGTTAGAAAGCAAAGGATACTCAATTGCCTTCACCAAAGGGAAGGCTCTCATGTGGCCCTCAAATGGATATTTGAGCTCTGCCATGACTATCGAAACTCGTGAGAGTCGATTTTAGAAAATCACAGGTCAAGTTGTTCAAGCAATAGCTCACGAGATGATAAACCCCTGCGAGCTCTGGCACAAAAGGATTGGACATCTCAACTACAATGCACTTCCAGGTTTGCAAAAGATGGTAACATGTATGCCAGTGTTTTCATTTGAGCATGATAGTGTTTGTAGAGGCTGTGCTCTTGGTAAGAATACAAAGAAAGCTTATCCTCATTGCAATAGAAAAACTAATGGCATTTTAGATCTAATTCATTCTGATCTTTGTGAACCTATGACTGCTCCATCTATGAATGGTTGTCTTTATTATATCAGTTTTATTGATGATTGTTCTCATAAAACTTGGATTTATTTTTTAAAGACTAAAGATGAATCTTTCAGCAGATTTCAAGATTTCAAGAATCTTGTTGAGAATTAGACAGGTAGACACATCCAGGTTTTCAAAACAGACAATGGAAAAGAATTTGACTCCTATAAGTATGATGAAATTTGTCGTGCTTCCAAGATTAGGAGGGAGCTGACAGTGCCTTATAATCCCCAGCAGAATGGGGTTGCAGAAAGAAATAACAGAACAATCTTTGAAGCAACCAGAGCCATGATGTATGAACAGAATTTACCATTATCTCTTTGGGCTGAAGTTGCAAGTACTGCAGTCTACATTTAGAACAGGTGTCCTCATAAAGACCTTGAAGAGAAAACACCAGAAGAATTTTTCACCGGTATAAAGCCCTCAGTTGATCATTTGAGAATCTTTGGCAGTCCAATCTATATTCATATTCCAAAAGAAAAGAGGACTAAGTTAGAGCCCTCTGGAAAGAAAGGAACTTTTGTGTGATACAATGAAACCTCAAAGGCTTATAGAATTTATATCCCAGGTCAAAAGTTCATT
Source organism: Picea mariana (assembly GCA_032191745.1). Lineage (NCBI taxonomy): Eukaryota > Viridiplantae > Streptophyta > Pinopsida > Pinales > Pinaceae > Picea > Picea mariana. The sequence goes on along the minus strand of JASDQU011440453.1, from coordinate 19,912 downwards.
GAGGTCAAGAGAGACGTGACTTTTCATGAAGAAGCATCTTTTCGTCATGCCAGAGAAATTCCATGTAATACAAAGGAGCAAGAAGCTTCATCTCCTAAACCTTTAGATTCACCTCCTTCAGATGTGCAGAGGGAGGATACCTCAGAACCTTCAATGGATCCCACAAGGGATACTATTGAGTTTCCCTTAGAGAAACCTCATGTTAAGAGGAAACCAGCCTAGTGCCGGGAAATTCTAGAAGGAGCAGAAAAACATGCAATACCTAAAGGCACCTTTAGAGAAAGCAAGAAACCAAATAAGTACTCCGGCCTAATAGCTCAATTGAATCTTGTGATTCACTCAGAACCGTCCACCTTTCAAGAAGTCTCCAAACATCAAGTGTGGAAAGATGCTATGATAGAAGAGTATGATTCAATTCTAAAGAATGATGTATGGGCAGTGGTCCCAAGACCTCGTGGTAAATTAGTGGTAAACTCCAAATGGATTTATAAAATAAAGCATACAGTAGATGGCAATGTTGAAAAATTCAAGGCTAGATTTGTGGCTCGTGGCTTCTCTCAGAAAGAAGGTGTTGTCGTCCTTATACACACTTGCAAATGTGAGCTAAGTCCTGCTCACTTAGTGTGTCCTCGGAGGCACAATGCCTAGGTTCAAAGTCCACTCTGTCACTTTGACTTTAACCTCTTCCGTCTAGGCTAACTCCTAGGGAAGCCAAGGGGGGTAGACCCTAGTTACTAGATGAGATTTATGATTAAGTGTTCTAGGAGTTGGTTTTAATTAGTTAGAAGGTTAAGGGGAATCTAGCCTATTATGTCAATCAACAAATGCAATATGAAACTATCTAAGTATGAAAGTCAGACCTTTTCCTAGGGCAACTGAGACTAGTGACTAAGATTGGGCAATGGGGTCAACTAAGTTAAGGGGGTGTTCGTTACAAGATAATTACAAGTTACAAAGTATTACTATATTACAACAAGATAGATATAACTAGACACAAAGAATATATCAGATATACAGATTAAGACTAGATACGACATATACAATATACTAACAATTTTACTCGCATGTGCAGGAATTAAAGATACTCAAGATAAAACAATCATCAACACATGAGGCCAAGCATGCTCACAACAGATAGAGTTCTGCTGGACTGCTTTTCAATGGTCAAGAGATGCAAATCATTCAAGACCCAGTCAAGAGAATGCCTCCAGGTGGATGCACACTTCTTGAAGGATCACACCATAAATACAGGAACAAAATAGATGAAAGCTTGAAAATGCAAAGTATGTTCCAGATGACAAAAATATGACCACTTAAATATTTATTCTACTACAGATAAATTAACTTGCATATGAATGTAAATTGAAAGACAATGAGATCAGTGAGCTTGCAAGTGTGTAATTGTATTGTTGATGTTGTAGATTGAAAATTACATTAAGTGATTAAGTGTGAGATTAATTTTAGTCCTATCTAGGTGTCAACCCAAAACTCTCCTCCCCATATTACCAATTGGTTGTTGGATGCTCAAGAAGTGAGGCAACGAGGCCTACCCTAGCTTCACAGGTCAACCCTAAGGCCGAGTACTCCGGAAAACTTTCCGTGGATTTCCTCAAAACCCCAATTTTTAAATGGCAAAGATGATGAGTTATGGTGTCCTATTAAGTCTAATTAATAAATTTTAGACCTATGAGCTAAATATTGCGAAGTGTGATTGAGTGTTTGTAGCTTGCTCAACAAAGGATTGCCAAAAAACTGAAACTGAAAGATAAGAAGGTTGATGCCTTTAAACAATTTTTTGCAAATTTAGTTCTTAAGTTGTTTGAATTATTGCATGTAGATGTAAGAACTAAAATGCTTGTGAAACTGAGAGTTGAAAATGATGTAGGTTGAGGCCTTTAAACAAATGTATTGCAAGTTGAGTTTTAGTTTCTGGAAAAGGCCTTGGGGACCCAAACCAAAATTAGTGACTGAATTCTTAGATTATTAGATTTCACATGTAAGATATAAGAACTAAAACTAACTTGCAAAATTGTAAAAGATGATTACTTTATGCCTTTATGAAACTGTTGTTAGCATGTGCATGTGTAAGATAAAGACTTGAGAAACTGAAACTTGCATGTAACGGAAAATAGAGATATAATCTAAGCCACCACGGGCTCTAAGCTAGCACATGTTAAGTGTGAGATCTACTCTAGATTATTTTAGCTTTAAGCATACATGTAGAAATCACGACTAATCTAGCTAAGCTTGCAAAGTAAAGACTGAATGAAAGGAAAGCAAGCCGCCTGGGTACAACTCCTTTGGGCTTGTGTTTACAGCATTTTAGAGAGAAGAGAAAGAAGAGAAATTGTTACCACAATGAGAGGAGTTGTTTGAGGGTGTGTTGTGCATGGAATTGGGCAGCATGCCCTCTTGTTCTGGTAAAAACCTGCAAAAATCAACAAGCTATTGCTTGTTGATTTGAGCTGCAACACACTCAACAAAGTTATGAAAATTTTGTTTTTAGGAAGAAATTTCGTACATACAAAAACCAGAAAATTGTATTGATTAAATGACCAATCTAAGCATGTTAGATACCAAAAACCAAATCTGAAAGAATGAGGAAGAGGGACAGAGAATGTTAGTGAAGTGTAAGCGAAGATGAGGGTACATTCATCCTTGAAGCTATCCCAACAACTTCATAGAAGTGATCTGCAAAACTTAAACCAGAAGTGAGATGGAACAATAGATAATATCTTGCATGCATAGATAATACAACATAGTTTCTATTATATAAGCATGCACAAATATATAGATGGGCAACTACACTATTGCCTCACCTAGTCTAGTAAACTAATTTACTTGAGCAACTATTTACCAAGACACATAAAGATTCAGAATGATATCACCTCACAATGAGTGGCAAGTCCAGACTAATCTTGAATGCCACAGTATCCTCCAAAGCAGTTTCTGTTTTATTAAATGGGAAGAGGTTGTAGCATCAATGCTGCTACAAGATCTTCAAGAATCGAAACCAGTGAAGCAATGTGAAAGTAATGAGAGAGAGAGAGAGATGGGAAGAATTCGATAGCATAACAATACTGTGAAGAATGATGTCAAATGAGGGAGTGAGAGGTCTCTTAAATAGCCTTGAGAGACCAAGAGACCCCTCTTGGATCTTTGACAAGTGTCAAAGATCCAAAGGGAAAGACAACTCAATGAGGAAAACGATCCAATGATATCAAAGGCTTTTAGGGTGAGGGGAAAATGGAAAGAAGAGTTGGATGGGTGAAAAAAGCAATGGAAAGTGAGTCGTATTGGCTAGAGAGAAGACCCACGCTTTCTTTCCAAGTAATTTCCAATTAAATGCTTAACATTTCCTCTTTTACATGTGGCATTCCCATTTTTCAAAGGAAAAAAGGCGTGAGTTATCAAGGAAATACGTGAGGATTTGGGAGGAAGGGAATATGAATGAAAGGAGAGGCCCCACACATCAAATAAAGGGGTTTCCCCAGCTTACGTGGGAGTGGGGATGCAAATCCAAAAGGAGTGCATGAGGTGAGGAAAATGCGTGTGGTTTAGAGTGGATGTGTGAGGGTGGAGTGTGCCATACACACTCTTAAGTGTGATGTGAGTGGGTAAGGAGGGATGTACATGGAGGAAGAGAGAGCCCACGATTTCATTTAAGTGAGATTTTCCATATCTATGTGAGTTAGTGCGTATGGAGGAGGCAATGTGCGAGGTAAGTGTGTGACGTCCACACTCTAATGTGGGACGTGGATGGGAGAGGAAAGGTCGTGTGAGTGGATAGAGGAAGGGCGCACCTCATAAGGAGGGGCCCACAACCCATTACCATTATTAAATGAGTTACTAAGTACTCACGTGGGTAAGGGTGTACGTATCCCTTAATTGGGAATTAATTAAAATGTAATTTTAATTAAATGGGGGTTTAAAAGGGTAGGAAAGGTATGGTGGGGTCGCTCTCATCATTATTTTCCACTTACTTCACTTGATTTGGACCATTATTACAAAATTGACATTTGCCCATGTCTTGGGTTTGGCAATTAAAACTGCCACTTTCCGAAAAACTCCTAAAGTGGACAAACAACCTAGCAAAACTTCTCCGACTGAGTTGAAACTTGGTCCACGGGTGTAGGGGGTCTCATTAGCTTTCTTTTGAGCACAAATACCCCTATCAAAAATATTGGGACCTAAGTTTTACATTACCCAGAATTAATTAATTCCCAACTTAAAAAAAAAAAAAAACTAGCTAGACTTGACGAAATTCCGCAAAATTTCTCGTGCTGTTTTACATGGTCATTTACAAAATTCCTAAACACTAGCTACCTAGGAATGACTTCATTAGAATGCATTTCACCACTTTGGAGGATTTATTAGGTGGGAGTGAAAAACTCAAGGGAGATTAACCCGGCTAGTTAGGCCACATTAACCTCCTGAGGATAAAAAACACTCAGCGAAAGGAACTCTCCTAGTGAAGAAACCCTAAGGAAACTAACCTAACATGATCCATGTAGACCTATTACATTATAAATCCGCGCAGGGGTGCAGTAATCCCGCTTACAAAACTGTGTGCTGGAGCAAAAGAATGCCCTGTAGAACCAATTAGTCTTCGACATGTTTGCATATGTTGTTGCATATCTTCATGGTACATGGAGTTGACCCCCTAGTTGAAGAGGCAGTCAATAGAAGGAATTGAATATGATGATATCTTTGCTCCTGTTGTCAGATATACTTCCATCAGGATCATTATCTCTCTTGCTGCAGTTTTTGGTTGGAAACTTCACCAGATGGATGTTAAGACTGCTTTTTTTAATGGTGAAGTTGAACAAGAGGTTTATATCGAACAACCTGAAGGGTTCGTGATCCATGGGAAATAATCCCATGTGTGAAAACTCAAGAAAGCCTTGTGTGGATTAAAGCAAGCTTCGAGAGCTTGGTATGAGAGAATTGACATCTTTCTACAGAGTCTTGGGTTCACCAAGAGTATAGCAGATCCCAATCTTTATATAAATATTGTACATAATCATCCTGTTATCTTAGTATTATATGTGGATGATGTGTTCACAGGAGAGGAAAATTTGATAGCTTAGACCAAGAGGGAGCTTTCGGCAAAATTTGAAATGAAAGACTTGGGTCTTATGCATTATTTTTGGGGCTTAGAGGTGTGGCAGAAACTCGGTGAGATCTTTCTCTCACAGAGAAAATATGCAGTTGATGTGCTCTATATATTTGGCATGTTGGACTGTAAGTCCATGTCCACACCAATGATTTCTAACTTGAAGATGTTACAAGACCAAGTTACAGGTACAGATCTGGAAGACCCCACCTTATATCGACAGATCATTGGGTCCTTGATGTATCTTGTACATACCAGAATGAACATTTGTTATGCAGTGAGTGCCCTCAACCAGTTCATGTGTGAACTGAAGCATATTCATATGGTTGTTGTTAAACATATTCTAAGATATGTTTCTGGGGACTATAGCCTATGGGATTAGATACACTTCTAGTGGAGGTGTAATGCTTCATGGATATATAGATTCAAATTGGATGGGAAGTACACTAGACCGAAAGAGTACTTCCGGATATTGTTTCAGTTTGGGTTCAACTATGATCTCCTGGTCCAGCAGGAAACAGGGCTCCATAGCCCAAAGCACTACAAAAGCAGAATACATTGCTACAAGTGCTGCTAGTAGAGAAGTAGTGTGGCTTACAAATCTACTTTCAGATTTGTTCAGTGCTAAGCTGGAACCCACAGCCATCCACTGTGATAACCAGAGCTGTACAAAGCTCTCGGAGAATACGGTGTTTCATGACAGGTTGAAACTCATTGAGATGAGATACCACTATGTTTGGGACATGGTGCAGAAGAACATTCTCAGTTTTCAGTATGTTCCGACGATAGAACAAACTGCAGATTGTTTGACCAAGCCACTATCCTTGACAAAGTTTGTGTACTTTTGAGACAAGCTTGGTGTTGCTGAGAATGCCTTTCTTGCTAAGAGGGAGTGTTGAAATTAGTGTAGCTGCAAGAGCCATTCTCCTAGATGATGGCATAAGACCCTAGCTGTGGACTAGGGCCCCCAAAACACTCCTAGGGTTTCTTGGTATGAGACCAAGCAGTGAGAGCCATGGAAAAAGACTCTAGTGAGAGCCCCCGGTATATGACTGGGATTCTTGGTCTAAGACCAAGCAGTAAGACCCTAGATGTGATCTAGGGCCCCTAGATGTGTTCCAGGGAATGCTTGCTCGATGCTTGGATTGATCCTTGGATGTGTTCCTTGGTGGTTGATATAAGTCTCTAGATGTGTTCTAGGGCCTCTCGATGTGTTCCAGGGAACCCCTGCTTAATGCATGGGTTGATCCTTGGTCTTGTAACTTGGTGGATACGAACCTAGATGTGTTCTAGGGCCCCCAGATGTGTTCTGGAGAAACCTGGTCTTTGACTAGGTAGCTCTTGGTGAAATACCAAAATGTGTTGATGTGTGATCCTCTTTCTCTCTCCCGAGATGGTCCATGAGACCTAGGAGTGCTTATGAAGATGGACATGACCACATTGTTGATGTAACCTCTTATGCAATGATGGCAAAGTTTATAGGTCATTATGAGACTCATGTGGACATGTTTTTCCATTATGGACCCCCCTTGACTTTGTCTTAAAAGGCTCCCCCTTGTTGTCTTTGTTTCCCTCTTGTTTTATGTGATTGGTTTTTTTATAATTTATATTAATGTTAATTGACATTTTAATTAATATTTATATTAATTAATTGTCAATATTTAATTATTATTATATTTAGCCTAACCCCTCTCCCTAGCTATAAAAGGAATCCTACCCTCTAGCATTATTACTCACACTCTCTCCTCACTCTCCTATAGTTGCAGCTACCTCAATTACTCTCTTTTGTTGGTGCGACCTCTCCTTTGCTTATCAGTTTCATATTTGAGATTTTTGATTGGTTTTGGTGTTGGCTGGAAGCTCCTTCTTGTTGTCTTCTAGTGTATAGGGTGCATGCGGCCCCCTCCTTTGGCTGCCAGTCTTGTCTACTCAAGCTGAGATGCATGCAGCACCTCCTTTGGCTGCTGGACTTGTCCTTTAGAGCTACAACCCTGTGTATAAGAGTCGTGACACCCTCCTTTGGCTGTCAGGTCTGTATTGAGAGCAGAGGCCCCCTTTCTTTGACTGCCAGGCTTGTGTTTAGTAGTGCGACCTCTCCTCTTGGTTGTCGAGTGTTGAGTTAAGGTATACATCCACACATGTGACAGGTAGATCTTTCATTGATCAGGAGGTAAGCTTGAGGTTTGTTTTTACACTCAGAAATTTTGATTATCTTTAAAATTTAATTTAGATCTGTTTATATCGTTTCTTACATGTGCTGATCTAGTAAACATAAATTTTTTAAAAGAATTTTGTTTTCCATTTTTTTCCCTAATTCTAACACATACCTCTAACCCCAAGAAAGAATGCATTAAGTCAATGTCCTTTATCTCGAACTCACTAGCTAAATCCGCTTTGCACCCTGCAATAAGATCCTTTGTTCCTGTGAGAAATAAATCATCAATGTACATGACCAATATGAGAGGATCCTCTCCAACAAGTATGAAATACAAGTCAGGATTTTCTCACTCTTAGTAGAGACCATACTCTACATGTATCCGTCAATCTTGGAATACCATGCCCTGGGTGCCTGTTTGAGTCCATACAAGGCTTTCTTAAGCCTACACACATGAGAATCCCTCCCATGTACCTCAAAGCCCCGAGGTTGCTCTATGCATACTTCCTCCTCAATGATCTTGTTGAGGAACACTGTTTTCACATCCATATGATGTATCCTCCACCTCATAATTGAAGCAATAGAAATAATTGCTCAAATAGAAGCATACCTGGTGACTAGAGAAAATGTCTCCTCGTACTCCACTCCCTATTTCTAGGAGAACCCTTTTTCCACAAACCTCACCTTGAACTTTTCTGTGCTACCATCTGCAGCATGCTTGATCTTGTAGAGCCATCTGGAACTCACAACTGACTTCCCCTCTGGTCTCGACACTATGTCCCAAACATCATTCCTCATAATAGAGGTGTACTCTTCTACCATGGCATCCCGCCATACCTGTTGATCTATTGCTTCCTCAAAACTGGAAGGCTCAACATCAATGATGATGCTCATAAGCGCCATATAGTTCATAAACTTCTTGTGAGGCCTTCAATCTCTGCCCACACTCCTCAGAGCCTCACTAACATCCCTCAATGTTTGCAATATCCACATGGGTCTCTTGACAAGACTGGAAGGGGCTAACTCCTCCTCCCCACCTGAAGTTTGAATTGTTGACTGCTACTCATCCTTCAGAGCCTACTACTCCTCATCCTTTGTCACTACTGATGACTCCTAAGTATTCCTAGATGTCAAGTTCTCCTTGAACTTAACATCTCTACTCACAAATTTCTTTTGTTGCACTAGAATGAAGATCCTGTAAGCCTTTGAGGTCTCGTTGTACCCCACAAATATACCCTTCTGTCCCAAAGGCTCTAGCTTCGTCCTCTTCTCCACAAAGCCATGGATGTAGATTGGACAACCAAAGATCCTCAAATGACCAATCTCTGGCTTCACTCTTGAGAATGCTTCCTTTGGAGTCTTATCCCCCAATACCCTGTGAGGACTCATGTTTTGCACATACACTGTCATGTTACATGCCTCTACCCATAGGAACATAAGAAACTCTTGGTCATGTATCATAGCCGTGGTAGAATAGATGATGGACCGATTCTTTCTCTCTACAACCCCATTCTGCTGAGGGTTGTATGAGACTATCATCTCCCTCTTGATCCCTACCTCCTTGCAAAAATCCTTGAAGTCATTGGAGGTGTACTCTTCCCCATTATCCGACCTCAAGACCTTGATCTTCTTACATGTCTGGTTCTCTACCTAAGCCCTGAACTCTCTAAACTGACCGAAGACCTCACCCTTGGTCTTCATAAAGAAGATCTAGGTTTTCCTGGAGAAATCATCAATAAAAATCACATAGTATGACAATCCCTGTAATGATTCTACAGACATTGGCCCACTCACATATGAATGAATAAGATCCAAGATCCCCTTGGACCTATACTCACTACTAGGAAAAACAACCTTGGCATTCTTGCCAAGTGCACGCCTTCTACACACCCCCCGCTGCTCAATCTTGAATTCTGGAAGACCTGTAACAATCACCCTCAGAATTGGCAATGCCCTGTAGTGTAGGTGTCCCAACCTCCTGTGCCACAACTCACATAGGTTGTCACTATCATGCACCAAGGCCTGAACATGCTTACCTTGTAACCTGTATAAAGTGTTTTCTCTAACCCCAACAACCACTGCGTTGTCCGGGTTAGATTTCTTTGGACGTATGAGTACCTTTCCTCTCTGAAAAGTAACGGAAAAACCCCTGTCCTCCATAGCTGAGACTGAAAGAAAATTCTTCTTCAAACCTGGTACATAAAGTACATCCTGGGCATCTAACAATCCTCCTGACTCAAGCTGGAACGCAATTGTTCCCTCTCCCTTCACTGCATACTTGGCATCATCACCAAGTTGCACATGAATATCTGTGTCACTATCGGTCAGACTACTAAATAGCTTTCGTGCTTCTGTCATATGACGAGATGCACCACTGTCCAAGAACCAAGCACTCCTCATTGTTGTGATGGTAGAAAGGCAAGAAAGAAATGAGTAATCCTTCTGAAACTTCGTTGCAAACTCATCAAACTATCTCTCTGTTGATGTTGTTGTCTCCGTCTTTCCATTACCCTTCTTCTTCTTCTCTGGACACTGAGATGCATAATGTCCATTTTTATGACATGGGAAACACTTGATTTTACTCAAGTCCTTCTTCTTCCCTAGTTGTGATGATCCTCCATCACTGTTACCCTTCTTGCTAGAATCCTTTCCTTTTCCCTTCCTTGTCTTACTAACAAGAGACAAGTTCTCTTCACTACCTCCCTGCTTGTTGCTCTTAGACTCCTCCCGAGTCTCTTCTTGGAAGCAATCATCCCAAAGTCTTTGCCAATCTGGGATATTTTCCCGAGCACAAAATCCTTTGATGAATGGTTCCCAAGACTTGGGAAGACTATTCAATGCCACATTCACAAGCTCTGTGTCCTATGTTTTCTCCCTTATGGCTGCAAGTTGATCATGCACCTGTGCGATCCTCATCAGATAGATGATATCATTATCAGAGCTAGACATCTGCACCGATTTGAGTTTATTCCTTAAGACCATATTCCTATTCATGTTCTTTCTTTGGAATAAACTTACCAAGGCAACAAACATATCTTTGGCCATCTTCTTCTCATTTAGATGAGGGATTAGATGATCCTTCACTGAATCTAGGAGGACCCTCTCTACTTTGATCTCCTTCTTGTTGTGAGCGTCCAAAACTGTCGGATCTGTCGGTGGAGTAACTACTTTATCCACAAACTCCCAAAGGTCATACTCCTTCAACGCCAAAGTTACCCTTGCTTTCCAAGATAGGAATTTGGATGCTCCATCCAATCTATCTTCAACTCTCAACGATGTTGTTTCCATCCCTAAGACCTGGAAAAATGCCCTGGAAATATCCTACTGCTGAAAATTTTCCCCTTACTGACCTGTACGACTTGTATGCGATTGTCACCACTACAACCCGTGTATGTACGTGATTGTCACCAATATAACCCGTGTATGTACGTGACTGTCACAACTGCAACCCGCGTATGTACGTGACTTACTACTACAACCCACGTATACACGACCGTGATCAAAGAAACCCACGTATGTACACGACTATGCCTTCTGTGACCCGCGTACACCCCTGTACACATGCAAAAACTTAATTTTGCCTTAGTACAACTATTTCCCTGAAATCCATCCTTTGATTTCTTCCGGTTGGTTATGCATCTGCTACGGATCTAGCTTCCCTTGAACCTGCTCTGATACCATGTTGAAATCGCTCCTATTCAACATCCGACTGTTATTTCCAAATAAATCACTTATTGAATTAAAGCACAACTGAGTAATCAACTAGACATGCAGTGAAAGTATAAACAAGGAAACCAAAATAAATTACACATAAACACCAATATTTTTGGGTAGAAACCTCTGGAAAAACCCTGAAGGGAAAACCAATGCCGATAATGATTTTATTATGCTAAAATCAGGGCTCCTGTAACAGGGATAATGGTCCACTGAGAGAAATACAACTGCACACAAACCTGGCAAAGCTTGACCTACTGTACGAACCACAATTGCACGTTTTTCAAGGTGTATGCGACTTTGCTTCAAAAAACCCGTGTATGTATGCGACTGTTTCCACTAATACCCGCTTACATGTATGAAAATTCTGTAAGGAAAACTCCATACGACATGACACTCTCTTGTGGCTTCCTCCGACTGAAACTCACCTCTACTACCTCTGTTCTCTCTTCCTCTTTGACTTGATCTCTAGATGGAAGTTCTTCTCCACCTATCTAAGATCTTGAATCACATTCCCTCATGATCCAATCCTCTCGAAAGTAAATCCTCTACTCTCAAGAATCTCAAGTATCAAGTGTCTTCCTCCTTCCCCCTAGCCTTGCTTTTATAATCGTGAGTTACAATCTAATTCTAATTTCACTTGAGATTTAGATTGCATGCTAAGTACTTTTAACACTTTCCTCAAATAACTCAATTAACTAATTACATAATTAATTAATAAAAAAATTTACTTTAATAATTCCTTTAATGAAAGTAAATTCAAGAATAGAAGGCTTTGGATGATTTCCACACGTCTAGACACATAGACCTGTGCGGAAATACTTGTTCGATGCTACCACTAACATCAACAATATTCCACCAAAATGACCATCAAGCATGTTTTCTAGGAGTGTAAAGTTCCCAGAGTATTGTAGAAATCGGTTGCATTTGACTATGCCATTTTTTTGTTGTCAACCCTCTTCATTAGTTTGGGGTCATGTTGGAAGATAGTTGGATGATTAAACAGTGAAATAGAGGAATATGGAATGCCATAAGGGTTTAGTAGGAATATCCTTTTATGGAAAAGGAGATCTATGGTAAAGGAATATAGAACATCATAAGATTGACAACGAATCTCGAGCTACTTCCAATAGGAATGCTTCCCCTATTCATTTGGGATAGACCACTGCATTTACAGTAGGATTCGTGGTTCAGATTTCAACTAGAATTGACATTTTTTGTAAGGATGTAGATTCTTTTGAGATTGGGGTTAAGGCAGATATGGTGGTAGTCCTTTCCTATATAGCAGAGGTAATTTGTATAATCACAACCTGGTTCTCTAATTTGTATGCCTTGATGTACTATTTTCTTGTGCAATAATATAATATCAGAAGCATTTTTCAAAATAGAAAAGGACATATTTCTGGAAATCATAATGAGCTCAAAGGGATTTTGTGTGATAATCTCCAGAACATCATTAAAATGTGCTTACCTTTAAGACTGTGAGAAAAATATATATTCATGTCCAATATAAAATCTTGTCTGTCCTTGACTTATTAAAAAATTATGGATTTAAATTTAGGTCCATGGCAACCTTCTTTCAGGTCTCTTGGACAAAGTCATAGTGGATAATCAAGTGCTCTAATGTTTTTTCTCACTACTCATGTGTAACATTCCATGATGGGCCATGCCAAAATGATTTGGTCAATTTGTCAAAAGTAAGTAACTTCCTAGTCAACGAAAGCCACACTCACACACACACGAGCTCTTGGTTGATAGGAGTTGTTTCTAGATCTCATCTTTCATTGTTGACCTCCACAAGTTGTACTTGAAATAGCTAGGCACCCTGAGGTACTTTGTAATCTCATGACAGAGACCCCATTTTCCAAAGTTCAAGCTAATGTATTGAAGCCAATAGTGATAGTAATATACATTGAAATAAGAGCATTGGGCAACTTGTATGCCTCTTGCAGGTTATTGGACAAAAGTCCTATTCTTCTAGGCTTTTCTATGTGCCTGTCATTGTAAGTGTAGGAAATGTGTTTTCTCGGTTCATTGTCTGATAAAGATTTCATAAAATCATTATTTTAGCGCATTGTCTTACTTAACAAGAGTTAGAGAATAATAAGTCTTCTCTTGGCAATCAGAAAGATTAAATTTTTAGGAAAATCAGTACTTGACTTAGATACAAGAATACAACCAATGGGATACAAAGTTCAGTAACTATGCTTCATTTTCAATCATGGTAGTTTACTTTGGAGCTTAATTTCTTCCCTTGCGGACACAGGACGAGGAAAGCGATAGACACGAGCAGCTGAAATATGTTCGCAAATATTCCTTCCTTAAGATTTATAATGAACATATTACATATCTGTTGGAGCCTTCCTTTACTAACTTACAAGTAAACAATCTTTCTCCATTGCATTGAATCAAGTTAGTTCCTTTTTGTCTATTTTATATTTTGTAGTTGTTACCACATGCAACACCTTTTTAAGCTTTTAATTTTCAAGGTACATTGTTTTTTGTGCAATTGAAAGATGTTGGAAAGGGTGCATATGTTGAAAGCCTTACAGAGATTGAAGTGAGAAATGTGCATGATTTGGTTCAACTTTTGCTTCTGGTACTTTACCAGACAAGTTTCTCTATGTTCAATTTGATTAGCTCAAAATTATAGTGTTTTTACTTGTGTAATTGAGAGCTAGTGGGAAAAGGACTCTCTAACCAACATTTGTTATGAAAGGCTTAATTTAATGGATTTTGCTGGTTTAGAGAGGTATCTTAAATCTCGCATTTTGTTATAGCCAGAGCTATTTTAAGTTTTACATAACCTTTTTCTAGACCGTTGGATAATCATTTTTCGTTAAATTCAAAATAGGCAGAAAAGATCTGATGCAAAAGGTGATCATCTGAAAGACACTGCCAACGTTAATACATCCTTGTCAATTATCAGGTAATTGTTCAAATCTTTTACATATCTATATTTGACATCTCTATGCTAAAATTTATACGATTTTTTATCACATTATGGAATTGATGTATTGGGCTAAAGTGTATAAACGTTTATCTAATCATCATAATTGAATTGATCTCCAACAATGTTTATTTAAAGATATGATCAAGAATTGTTTTTGTTATTATGATTCTGGTGGATGTGGCTCATGGAAAACAATTCCACATTCCTTATCGAGATTCAAGGTTTACATTTCTTCTTCAAGTAAACATTTTTTGAAAATGAGATGCTTCTTTGTTATTCCATCTTCTGGATTTTTCATTCCGACTTTGTTCATATTAGTAAATCTTCTTCATGTTTGCACGATTTGATTGGTGGTAACTCTAAAACAGCTATTATTACAAATATTAGTTAATCAATATGGTTTGTGACCATTTTTTGTGATCGGATAGAATATTTTCAACATAGATTTACCTTTGATAGTCCATTGATGTCATCACAATGCTTTGGATCTTCAATGAAGACATAATGCCTTTTATAAATTTTGGATAGTGCTGCAAATGAGACGATGAGCATGCTCAAGTTTGCTTAGAGAGCAGAATTCATTCAAAACAATGTATGTATTGAATCTTTTTTCATTTTTTAATAAATGGTTGTTTGGTTATAGTCATTTGATGTATTGTTTGAATTAACCATCACATTTTGAATTGGTTGTTACTATCAAGGTATTGTCAATGATGATACTTTTGGAGATGTTATGGTTTTAAATAGTCAAATACAACAATTGAAGTTTTGACTTTGATTGTTGTTTATTATTCCATTTTTTTTTGTTCACACTGCAAGCTGAAACTGAGAAAATTGTGTATAAATAATGTTTATAGGAGGAGTTGATCTTTTTCTAAACATTAAAATGTTTCAAGATCTCTATCATTTTAGTCTACAATTTTACAGAGACTAAATTTAGTACTAACAATGAAAGAAGTATTATTGTTGTGCCCTATAAAAATCTTGAGCCTTCTCAATGTTTTGATGTGTTGCAAAATAGCAAAGCTTTAGGGAGGACAAGGATATCTAGTGAGAAGGTTTGGTTGTTTAATGCATCCTCTTCACCAAGTGGGTAATGACCGGATGCACCATATTTCTCTCTAATCTGGTTGGCCATCCAACTTTTGGGACATATCATTGGCATATTTCCTTTTAAATGATTGGGAGAAGGCATGCTTCTTCATCCAATCATCTGAATTATTTCCTATCACTGTCTGATTTCCTTCTATTCTCTTCATACAATGCTACCCATGGTTGTGTTTCCTCCATGTTGTAAAGAACAAATTTATTGATGACATCAATTTCTAAATTCACTGATGTATTCATGAAATCAAAACAAATAGTATGATATCAAATATATGGTATCAAGTTCAATGTAAAGATTTACTTTTTAGAAATTTGACAAAAGATACACGACTTACTCTTTATCATGTGTCTTTTTCCATTCATTTGAAGTACCTCCCCTTCCCTTATGTCCTCATCTCGTTGGTCATCCCAAACCATTTCACCTACTGTTTCATCAATTTGTTTCAAGTACTCACTAGCATAATATAACAACTTGTATATTATTACCCCTCTACCATAGATCCCTCGGTTTTTTCCCTTTGTCGATCAAATCCCTTCATTTTTTTCATGTACCTCTCTAAGAAAAACATCCAATGACATGAGACCACCCAAGCTAATTCAACTTCATCAACTAAGTGAATTAGAAGATGGACTTGCAAGTCCATGAAACTCATGGACAATTCCTTCTCAAACATACAAACAATCTCAGTTATCTCTCAATGCCACTATGGATTGATAGCCATGTGAATCTCCTTTGATGTAATCCAATGTACAAATGCAAATAATCTAGATATGGTATGTTGCAAGTCCTAGGGGAAGTCATGGTTCATTCAACCACACACGAGCAAATGATAATGGTAGTACAAAATAAACACATAAAAAATAAATTGACATAAAAGCATGAGTGTATAACATATTATAACCTAAACTACAGAAAAAGAAGCATGCAATTCACATACATATCCTTAGAAATTTAGATGGTCATGTGATTTCAACCCTAACAAATGTTGTTCTCTGATGAAGCAACGTTTAGAGCCATCCATATAAAGAAGGAATCTTCACACTTAATATAAAATCCTTTGCTAGAGAAAGATCAACTTTTTTCAAAATTCATGGGACATCACCTACTTTAAAGACCAAGAGGGATCAATCTCGCCTCTACTTTTTTTTCTTGGCCAATGTTTCTTTTTAGTATTAAATAAGATCTCTCTTAACACCCAATGTGTTACTTTTTCAGTGGAATTTTCCTCCATAAAGAAGATAAATCATTTTTGAATATATGCATGGGATCTAGTAAGTGGGCAATCTTAAGATGATTCTAATATGAAAGATCATGAAATACATACTTTCTTTTCATCCCAACGAGAATTTTTTTAACATATGTGTCAAAAACTTTAGGATCTTCAAACATAGGTTCCCCATTTGAATTGAAAAATTCTACAATTTCCTTCTCCTTTTCTGCGTCATAATCCAGTTTGTCGATGACAATATTTCAGGTCTTCAAGTTCTCTTTGGTTTACAATTAAAAACAATTGTTTCCCTTCTATAAGGGTGGTATTCTGGAAGGAGTACCTAGAAGCAATCATACACCAACTTTCATAGGTGGTTGGACCACCTAGCCTTTATAGAAGGTCTCTAGAATACTCACAAGAAATCATACACCAACTTTCGTAGATGGTTGGACCACTAAGACTTTATAGAAGGTCCACAACATTTACATACATGATGCCCTTTTGTTACAAGACCTACATTGTTATTGTATATGAAACACGTTATCGCCAAATAAGATAGTTGCATGAGATTAAGTATGTGAAATAATGTTATGGATATAAACAAATCAATCAACATTCTTACCAAAACAAACTCCTAGTCCTGGATAATTATGAGTGGTGCATGCACATATGCCACACAACATAAAAGACCTCTCTATCATGATGGTTTTTGATACATCATATACATGTATCCCTTCCCATAATTGCTTCCATCAATCAATGGTTGGAGGTAAACATATATTCTCTTCACTTGTCTTCTACTAGGGACTATAAGAGCCAACATAAGATGTTCATTCTTCATGGACAACCATTGAGGGGCATTGTTATTGATCACTACCACTATTCAAATATAATAGTTGGTGTTTTGGATGGAGTGCATGTTAACTCCATCCATGGATATGCTCAATTGAAGGCTTTGTATTTCTTCCTTGAATTTATCGGGCCATGTATCCTCTATATGCTTCATGGCTATTGAATATGCTAGGATCCACATAAGCCTTGGCTCACTTTTGGGTGGGTCATGCCACCTCTATAACATAGCTAATTATTTGCAATGAAAGAACCTTTGAATCCTTGGGATTATAGGCATGTGCTGCAATATATTATGAGAAGGACCATGTGTCTTTCCAATGTTTATTTATTATTTATGGTACCTATCATGCCCACATTCTAGGCATATCTCTTTGTCCACATATTTACCTTTGTATAGGATGTAATCATTTGAAGAATCATGATATTATATGTACTCAACACCACTTTTTCAACAATTACTTTTTCTCCTTGTAGTTGCTAGGGAGGGCATTATCACTTGGAAGTACCTTATCTTTGAGTAACTTGCAATTAATGGACAATAAAAATGTACATTGTCCTCAATCATGCACAAACTTCCTTTTCATCGATTACGTGACAAAATTCATTAGAATATAGATGATTTAATGGTCATTTACCTTAGTATATCTAGGAAACACACATTTGACATACCATACATTGATTTCAAGTTGTACAGTGACATTGCTATCATTAGTTGGGTAGATCTTGGACCATGCCCAAAGAGAGGGGTGGTGGAAGCAAATTTTAGGCTTTTGAAGAAGGTATTGATGATATGAGCACTGTCCCCTAGATCATCTTGTTGGAATGCATGTAAAAAAAATTCTTCCATGGTATGGATATCTTGTAAGAAATCATCGATACCCACCTCTATATTGTTATCTTTGTCCCCAACATGTGAAGAACCAATGTTA
>JASDQU011440452.1:31044-43442 GCA_032191745.1 Picea mariana | reverse complement strand
TCAGTCTCTTCACAAATTTTTCTTCAATTTCATTGGGCTCAGAATCCTCATTCTTGTCTGTTTTAAATGATGCTTCTCTGGAGGTGGGTTTATCTTTAACTATTCTAATTTCATATGCAGTCAATGTTCCTAGTAGTTGATCAAACTCCAAGGTTTTTAGATCATTAAGTTATTCTATAGCAGAGACCTTCGGGTTGAACCTATCTAGGAGAGATCTCAAGATTTTCTGAACTAAAGAAGGTTCATCAATTGTTTCACCAAGTGCCTTCATTGCATTTACCATTTCTTCTACTCTCATAAAGTATTTTCCAACAATTTCATCTTCCTTCATCTTCAGCTGTTCAAACTGTATTCTGTAGGTTTGAAGCTTTGCATCCTTTACCTTCTCATTACCCTCATAATTGCTAATGAGTTTGTCCCAAATTTCTTTGGCAGTTCCTAGGTGCATAACTTTTACGAATTCTGCTTCTGTAAGCCCACTCAAGATAGCATTCATAGCCTTAGCGTTGAAGCTAAATTCTAGTTTGTCATCCTTATTAGCTAGCACAACTGGCTTTACATAACCAGTATCTACCACATCCTAGACATCTGCACCTAACGACATTATGTAGGTTCTCATTCTAACTTTCCAGAAGGAAAAGTTTGTTCCATTGAACAGAGGGGCCTTATTGGTTGAATTTCCTTCATGGCTTGACATGTTTAAGCTCTAGGATCTACCCTTAGATAAAAGGGGTTGGCTCTGATACCAATTGTTGGACAACAGAGAGGGGGGGGTGAATCAATTGTCACCAAACTTAAACAATTATGCTTCTTTTAAAATATTTATAAGGCACTCAATGATGATCACAATAATGCAGGGAAATAAACAATGGCACATTCAGCATCAGTCACATATATGAGAAACACAGAGACAAATATTTTCCAAGAAAACCCATACAGGGTAAAAGCCTCTTCTTCTTTATATGATAAGTATTATTTACATTCTTTACATTATCATACATATGAGCACCAACTCATTGTGAGGCCACAACCTCTGTTTTGCAAGCTGCAACTTGCTGAGAGCACCAACTCTCTATTTTTCTCTAGCACCCACTAGAAGGAAGCACCAACTCCCTGGTTTCTCTAGCACCAACTAGAAGGAAGCACCAACTCCCTGGTTTCTCTAGCATCGACTAGAAGGAAGCTACAACTCCCTATGTTCAAGCACACACTTGAACCTCTGAGGACAACAGTCCTCCCTAGCACCTCCCTACCACCCTAGATTATGAATATGAAATACTGAAACCTATTACAATGATATAATGTTCAATAACAACTTACCAGTCTCATCACTGTTCTACTGCATTTCGTTGCTCTATCTGCCTCACTGCCTTCCTACACACCTGACTTGCGCTGTCTGTCCTTCTTCCTTTTATGCTTTGTGCGCCATGTTCATACACTACACAGTTCCTCTTATGTTCAATTCAGTTGCTGCACTTCCCTCCTCCTTCACACATGAATCACCTTCAACAACAACAACCACAACAACTCCAACAACAACAACATCTCTTCTCTGTACCGTGTATATATAGCTTCTGTGCATCTTGTGCATGAAATATTCGCCATTCCTCTGCATGCTCATACCATGCCAATCTCCTCCACATATCAAGTGCTCTGAGTGATCATCATCGCGACTCTTCAACTTCTCTGACAGTTCAACCTCTATGTCTATCATCACTAGGTGTTATGCCGAGATTCCTTTTTCTCTCTGGCAGTTGAGACTCTTCGTCTTCTCTATTACAGTCGATCTCATCCTTTCTGTTTTAGTTACGAGCTCCAACCCTCATCCAGTTGTCAATTTCCTCCATGAATCGTCTTCATTCCACTGGTAGATTCCATGTAACTCTTCATATCCTCTACAAATCACACAAAAGTCTCTTCGCATCCTCTGGTAGAAACCATCAATGGTTTCTAGAAGTTACACTGTGAGGATCAACATTATCCCTCCGATCGTGCTCATGTTCACCTCCATCGTTGGATTAACTCTGATGAGTTCTTGCGTTATTTACCCGTTTCGCACTTTCACAATTCAGAGATTCTGCGATGAGACATCTTGAGTCTCCATGTCACGAGTTCCGAAACTCCGAAACAGAGCTTTTTTGTGTTCGCTCCTTCCTTTATATGACCATGGATATGACCAAGCACTTGTTCATAATGTTCTTTTCACGATTTCGCATTTCGCCTTTTCTTTAATTCCGTTGTGAAGTTTCTTGACTTTCCAAGTCGCGATCCCCGAAACGTCGAAAGGAAGCTTGTCTACACGTATTCTTCTCTTCAGCTCTGCGATGGTGTGACCACCGACTGAGACCACGTGCTTATGCATAAATCACTTTCGCAATTTTGCATTTCGTGAATCTAGAGATGAGGCATCTTGAATCTCCAAGTCGCGATCCCCGAAACCCCGAAATGGAGCTTATCTGAACTGACTCCTTCCCTTCTTGTGACCACCGATGGTGACCACAGGCTGTGCCAAAAAGGGGCTTCATATTTTGCGAGTTTATAAACTTCATCGAGTCTGATCGAAGATTGAAATCTCCATAGATTCGACGGTCCAGATCTTATCGCGATCTCGCATCTCACTGTTCCTTAGATGGAGGTTCTCGTCACTCCAAGTCGCAATAGGCGAAACTCCAAAATGGAGCTCAGATCGACGGTCCACATTCTTGGTTAATTGACGGTCCAGATCTTATCGCGAATTTGCATCTCGCGGTTCCTTAGATGGAGGTTTTTGTCACTCCAAGTCACGATAGGCGAAGCTCCGAGATGGAGCTTAGATCAACGGTCCAGAACCCTTAGTGATCTGACGGTCTAGATCTTATCGTGAGTTCACATCTCGCGATTCCTATGATGGAGGTTCTCGTCACTCCAAGTCTCGATACGCGAAACTCTGAGATGGAGCTTTGACCTACTTTGATATTCTTCCATGCGTCCCTCTTGGATCAATGGTCAAGATTTTATCGGGACTTCGCAACTCCACGAGCCTTTGTTGTGCCTGATCAACGGTCCATATTTGGCCTCCATCTAACGATTGAGATTATTTCGCAATTTCGCATATCGTGAATTCAAGAAGTTAGGGAACCTCATTCCTTTGACTTTCTAGTCAGTGACATGACGATCTTCCGCCACGCGTCCTCTTGATCAACGGTCCACGACTGTCCTCGATGGACGGCTAGGATTCCTTCACAGTTTTGGGGAGTTGGATGACTCTTGGAATTATCCACCTTGCAGCTTCACCATATCTAACGACTATTGAGCCTTCGTAGATACCCCAGATCCTACGGCCCAGATCTTCTCGTGATTTTGTTGCTTCACGATTTAGTCCACCTTCGTGATTTCGTCCACCTTGCGATTTCGTCACTTCGCGATTTCGCCACTTTGGTGGTGAAGTGTTTCGACACTTCAACTCCCGGTATCCAAAATTATAAAATGGAGTTTACTCTTCCATTATCACTGCGCTGTTAATCATGCTGATCTTTGCCATCACTGTTCTTGCCATCAATGACAAGCTTACTCCCAACTGTAAACCTTCCAACAGTTTCTGCCATTCAGATTTGGACATGATGCATGTGGATGCGCCTTCATCAATGATGCACCGATGAACTGTAATGTTCCGAATTTTAATGGGGATTTGAAAAGCGATGAGAGCGGGGAGGCGAGGTTCTCCGATGTCGAGATCAAATGTGATGAGTTGAGTATCCGCAGAGTAGACTTCCCCCAAGGCGGAAAGTAATGATTTCTGCTGAGTGGGACAAGTTTGAAGTACTTCTAAGACTGATATTGTGGCTGGGGACTGTGTTGAGTCATCGACCAAACTATAATTATGAGCCTCTCTAGCCTGTGGGTTGTGGGCATTCCTGCATAATGGGATGTGAGGGATGAGAAGAGGTGTTTCCATGTTAGGGCGAGGAATCATCAACGAGGGTCCCATTGGTGCTGGGATTGTTTCTGGAGGAGTGGGAGGAGACTCAGTAGGTGCATGGTATTGACGACTACATGTCTATAGAAGGACTTCTTCCTCACTAGTGAGGAGGATAGTATGATCTGCGGGATTGCTCGGGTTGAGATATTGTCCCAACTGTGGTGGGGTAGGTTGCATGTCCTGTTGGGTGTTCATCACACCTTGGTGTGGAATGGGGTTCTACAGCACGGCTGGGGGAGGTTGTTGTATGTATTGTTGTGGGGCCTGCTGAGGGGCAGGTGGTGTTGGAGGATGTGGTCCACTTACTGAGTCTTTTATCCGTTTAAAATCAACGATTTGGGGGCAATGATGAGTATAATGACCAAACTCACTGCAAAGGGCACAGGGGAAGTTGGTTCGAAGGTTATTGTTACTTTTCCCTTGACGACTGTTGTTGTTTCCCCCTTGGGGGTTCTGATTCCCTTGGTTCTGGTTGCCCCCAGTAGGTTGGTTCTGCTGGGGGTGATTTCTGCCTTGACCTAGGTTGTTATTGTTCCAGTTTTTTCCTTTTTTTTTGGCATTATTTGACTGATGGGTTGGATTTTCCGTATTCAACTATTCAAAATTTTGATATTGTTGAATGGGAGAGGGTTGAAAAAAATTCACCCCAACGTGACGGTGTCCTTGTGGTGGAGCCATGGGCTATGGAGGGCTAGGAAATAGAAAGTATGGATTCTGTTGGGGTAATGATCCGTAAGGTACATAGGAAGGTGTGGTGCTTTCGCTAGTACTTAGAGTATAAGCTGAGGTAGAGGGAGTACCAGAACTTGTTTGGATAGGTGGGCGTGTTGTGGGTGTCGGCGGTGGCCCACTGATGGGTGGAGGAAGGGCAATAGGGTATGGTTGTTGATAAGGGGGTGGGGGATAATAAGGGGTTCCTTCATATGCCGATGGATATTGAGAAGTGTGCCATACATTGGTGGTTGTTGGGGTCATGGATTGCAGTGCGTGGTGTTACCAATCAATCCGTCTGCTGAGTGAGACATCCCGGGTTTATCTTGGCCAAATGGCACAGATTTTGGGAGATCAGGAAGTACTGTGTACAAGTACCCTGATTGTGAATAGATGAGGTCGTATTGTTGAGCCTTACTGATGGCTTCTTCTTCTGATTGAGGGAAGGTGGAAGCCACATCTTTACCGAGGAGAGAGACAAGTGATCTGAGAAACCAATCAAGACATTGTTGTTTGGTGGTTTCTACTTTGCACAAACTACGTCGTCAATGCCACTCATGAATGTGATCAGCGATATGTGTGGCTGAGGTTTGTTTAAAATTAGAGAGTAGTTCAAGACCGTTGTCATGGTGGATTGGTAATTGGAAGAAGGTCAAAAATGCCTTGGACAAGGACTCGAAAGTCGCATGGGACCCTGATTTTTTGTCTACATACCATTTGGCTGATGGGCCAGTGAATGTGCATTGAAATAATCGTAGTCGTATGGAATCATCCATAATGTTGTTGGAAAAGCACCATAAGTGGAAAGTCATGACATGGTTGGCAGGGTCATCTCCTGCCATTCCTTCAAACTTGGGGATATCTGAAGGTAGTTTGGTAGGCATTGTAGGCCATGCGGGGTCATGCAATATAGGGTCATTTGTGAGTTTTCTTAGGTCTGGTATGTTGAAAGAGGCCAAATATAGCATCTGGAGTGGTGGCGGAGGATTAGTTCCAGCCATGGTGTGAGTGTGTTGTGAACCTGACCCTTGGGGGGGACTAGGTGGGTTTGTACTTCCCCCTTGAGAGGAAGTTGGCTCCCCGCTTCCGTGTAAAGGAGAGCGAGTGGATGGTGGACCTTGGGAATTTGACCCAAGTAAGGTGGAACCAAGCAAAGTTGATCCTAAGACAGTGGTGCTCATAGGAGTGTGAGAAGGTGGAGCCGATGAGTTGGCAAGACTAGTAACTCCCCCTAGAATAGGAGGGAGGTTTAGCAAGCATCTGGAACGACAGGGGTTCTGTGGGTCCCCTATGATGTCCGACTAGTTGAGTGGATGTGTGCGAGTGATGGTGAGAGTAATAAATAAACAAGAGCCTTTGTTGCAATTTTTGAACTTTACACGATATATATCTAAATCAAATGTAATCAGAAGTGCATCATACATAAAGTGTTTTGATAAAGAAGCATATATGTGGATAGATGGTATTGTACGTGTGGGGATCAAAGAAAACAAATACTCGTGTCCTAAAAGACGTAACGTCCTTCCTCTCAAATAACAATGGATCTTCCAATAACACTCGACAGTGAGGTCTGAAGCCACCGGAAGAGAAACTAGTGAAGGATGAAACAATCAGTTATAATGAGGGGTAGAGGGGGCATATCCCGAAAGAACTAGCGATATTTCCCAATAGCCACACAAAATCCGATCAAGGTGCAATTGCAGCCCACAATTGCCACCTGGGTAGATGTCCTAAAATTTGGTCACTGGGTACCTCGGTCAAAGTGCGACATTTATATTTTCGGCCTAAGAAATGGGTCATGGGCTGGATCCCGTCCAAGAGGTGGGTGCCTCAAGGGGGGATGCACAGAACAACTGGACCTCTGCCTTCAACCCTTCATGGGTATCTCCCTGCCTTATGGTGTTAGGAACACTTGACTTAGAGGATTTAAAGTTCCCTATTTGACAACTTCTATTGTTTTGAAAATGTGAGAACCAGATAACGGGGAGTTATTTGGATGCCTATCCCCGAAATCCTACCTAGACTAAAAGATTTCTTTTGGCACCTCCTGTGGAGGAAAAATTAGTGAGTTTCTTAGAAAATTTTTAGATGTGGTTGTTTGAGAGATTGGGGGTGTGAGCCAATCTCATTGAAATTAAGTGGGAGTGGATAGTTTCGTCAAGAAAATGGGTGGGGTGTTTCAGAATCCCTTTGGAGGAAACTTACTTCGACCTCCACGTTTCGAGATGAAAACTATGTGAGTGATAAGTGACTTTTGTGTGTAAATGAGTGAAAGTGTGCCAATCTTTAATAAATTAGGTGTCGTCTTGCTACATGTGGACTTCGCTTGGTCCTTACAAGTCTTTGATTACCTAATTAACTAAATGTCTTTGGTACAACTTTGCATAATTCAAAAGTCCCTAGGAAGCTAACATGTGGACATGTGGGTCCGTTACTATTCCTTTAACTCCCTATTGTGATTTAATCTAAGAAATCTTTGAAACTATCCTAGATTGTGATCATGTGCACATGTATGGGCCCATTACAAAACCTTTAAACTTCCCTAGTGATTTAATCTAAGAAAGTAAATTTCAACACTATCCTATCTTTGTAGCATGTGGGCATGTATGGGCTCGTTACAATCTTGAGATCTGTTTGAAAAATAAACTAAGAGGAGTCCCAAGGGAGTTGTTGTCCTCTCCTAAAAGTTTTAGCTTTTTTAAGGGAGATGGAATTGTCCTACAACCTTTTTCTGATTCTCAAGATCGCTTTGAAGCACGAGAGAAGAGCATACTAAGAAATTGATATCCAATTTCTGGTCCCAATGCAATTTTGATGTGATTACAAATGATTCCAACTTATAC
Organism: Picea mariana; assembly: GCA_032191745.1. NCBI lineage: Eukaryota > Viridiplantae > Streptophyta > Pinopsida > Pinales > Pinaceae > Picea > Picea mariana. The sequence continues at coordinate 35,930 of JASDQU011440452.1, read as the reverse complement.
TCTTAGTCAAAGCAAGCCATCCATGTGGCAAAATGAAAGCAAAAGTGTAAATAATGATTTTAAACCTCCTAAGTGCCTATGTGTTTTTGACTAATCCCTTTATATGAAGAGGGAATTAAGTGTGGTGCAGATTACAACATGCATGGAATCATTTTTAAGAAGGCTAGGGGCCTTCCACAAATCACAAAAAGGCTTACAATGTGTATTTTTCTGCACAGGTGCACGGGTCTCAGAGTAGAAAGAGGCGCACTGAGCGCCAATGCACGAACCGAAAAAAAAATTTGGGCGCAGGTGCGCGGAAGGTGCTGAATAACACGGTAATTTTGGCGCACGTGCGCACGATGCACGACTGTGGGCCAATAAACCCGTGCACACATGTCACACGGCCATGAAGAAAATTCCGGATGGAATTCTCTCAATTCATCTTTTAATTGGACATTTTTCAGGTCGGCTTGGGCCGGTTATGATACCTGCAGATTAAATAAACCAAAAGAAGATCTAGAATAACCCAAATGGGGTAGGAAAATGATACCTTTCCCCAACGGAGTCTCCAATCTGTTGCACCTCTTTTGTCACCCAAATGAACAAAACATAGGTGCTTACAAGCTTAGTTGGGTTAGCTAAGCAAGATAGTAGTGAAGGAAAGGGTTAGGAAAATAAACATAAAAGACTAAACTAAGAAAGGAAAGAACAACTAAACTATTGAGTATAAGGACATAAGAACAAAAAACAAACAAGACTCATGTCACCAATGGAAAGGATTGTATTCGTGAAAAGAAAACACCGAGAAGAAAGAGGACTTTGGGTCCCTTCTTCCTCCAAGGGAGGGCTCTTGGACCCCCACAATTGAGCTCTTCTTACAACTTTGAAACTTGAAAGAAATGGTGAAAGAATCTCAAGCTAACCCACTCAAAAGGTGATGTGGATTGCCCAAATGGAATGGTGCTAGTATGCTCTTGATGAGAAAAGAGGATTCCCCAAGAGAATAGCAGCAACATAACCTTGCAAATGAATTCATTGAAAATGTAGTGCACCCATGGCCTTGTTTTATAGCACCACTTTGAGGTATTGTGTAACCAGATTTTAGTGTGAAAAGGGGATGTTTAGGGCACCTTTAGATCTTTGACCAGCCACCCAGTTAGATCCAACCGAGATTTGGATGTCAAATCAACTTGGAAGCTGAACCAGAAGTGGGTGGGAGGCCGACCAATCTCATAAATGCGTCGTTCTCAGGTGTGCGCGGATTTTAGCGACCACAGTCGTGCATCGTGCATTTTTTCTGCGTTTCTGGATGGCGCATGTGCGCGCGTGCCCTGTGTAGTCATAGCACATCTTGATTTTATAACTAGTTGTATAGTTTTGGACCTTTTGGAAATGTTTTTTTGGTAATTTTGGTCCATGGGTGGACTCATAGTTGTTTGAAGATGCCGGATTCCTGTAACCATTTGTGGACGAAATTTCAATGATAACAGAGGGCATGGTCCAGGTGGCTTCAGAGGAAAGCCTAACTGAATGAAATGTGGATACAAACACTGAGTATTCCGGACCAAGCTTGGAAATAATGGTAAGAACCATTTGATTCTCCTCCTTAGATTTATCAACCTTGCAAGCCTTGAGTTGCGACAACAAATCCTTATATTTGGTAAAAAAATCTTGGAGATTGTCGAATGTTTTTGGATCTAAAGTGAACAATTCCACCTAGAGAATATGTCCCCTCACCTCATCTCGTTTGCAAAAAATTCCTTCCATGTTGGTCTAGACTTCATTGGGGGTTTTACAGGAGGATATGTGAAAAAGGCGTTCAAGAGAAATGAGACTGCAAATAGTTCCATACGCTTCATCCATATGATTCAGATACCTGTATTATTCTATGGATGATGTGTATTTGGTCTCTATTCCCATGGTTAACCTATATAATCATTTTCTTTGAAGATGCAATTCCATCTTGTGCTTCCATGCAAATAAATTGTACGGTGTAAGAATTAATTCTTTTGGAAATTCCATTTTCCCGCTGTCTTCAAACTTCTGTACCTACAAAAAGATTCTGGTGTGTCTTTTTCCTAGCAATCCATTGGCTCTGATACCATGTAAATGTGGATGAACTTGCAAATATAAAATCTAGCTAGCAAAAGACATACACAATTTGCAGAAAAATGAGAAAAGACGGAAACGAGAGAGAGATAATTAAATAATTGTATTAACTGAATGAATGAATGATAATCTACGCATGATATACTATGTATAACTCAAATAGTGTGCACTAGAAGAGAAGCCAATGCACCATAATGGTGGTCTTGAGTGATCTGGACACACATCGACAGTTACAAGAGTTAACTGCCACCTATTCTAAGTCAACTAGCCTCCCAGTCCTCAGTTAATTGACTGAAAGCATTAGTAATGCACCACTCTGGTGATAATCCCAAGGAAAATGTGCATTACCAGTGATGATCCCAATGTTGCATGGTGATGGAACCAATTTGGCATCAATACTCCACTCAACTGATCCAATTGAAGTGTGAACTGAAGAGAATATTCCCCTAGAATGTAGGAAAACAAATATTCTCCCTAAAATGTAGGAAACTGGATATTGACTAATAAACATAGGGAAAACCTTAGGAAAAATAAATCCTAGGTGTGTGTGAATTTTCTCCAACACCTCTCAACTTATAGTTTTAACTAACCCTTTTCTAGTTCAACAACAACATTTGGTTGCCAAAAATCCTGCCCCTCCGCAAGGGGGAAACACATGTCATTCCCACCATCGGGATGCTTCCTTAAGCGCCTTTGAGTTCTATATCTTTAAGACGGTTAATATAACGACTCAAACAAATAATTATGACACTCCAGGTAATCATGCCAATGGAAATACTATCGACCATGCCTCCACATCCACTCTTCCTCCATCTTCCAATCCTCTTTAGATTGAGAAACCAATTCGAACGCAGTGTTGCACCCACCCAATGGCACAATTTGAAAAGCAACATTTAATCTGAGTACCTGTGTCGTCCAAAAGTACAATATCGTTGAAGATTTGGTGCAAGCACCGTGTGCTATATCAACCCTCAAAGTTCTACAGAACTTTACAAGTCAACGTAGAAACCTATTGTTAGCTATTGGGGCTATGGATTCAGAGGAATCAAATCTGATTATGTTTAATCTGGACTATTTTAAGGAGAGGTTCTCACACCACCTAACATTCCAAATTCAAATTTTGGTTGGTGGAAATAACATCCATCGCACTATTTTGGATGAAGGAGCCTCCACCTGTGTCATGTATTTTCCTTGTTGTAGATCCCTTGGTTCTCCTAAACTTAGCCAATCTCCTACCACCCTCAAAACGTTTGATGGACATGGTTTCCAACCTCACATACTTTTGCAATCTTTCGCTGTGACAATGAAGGGTAAAACCGTTTCGGTCGATATCGAAGTGGTTGATGCACCCCTGGATTATAATTTATTACTTGGTCATAGTTGGTTCTATGCAATGACTGCTATCACATCTTCAGTGTTTCATATTTTACGATTTCCCCATCAAGGAAAAATTGTCACTGTTGACCAACTTGACTATATAACTCCAGATCTCTACAATTCTACAACAAATAATGTCCCTTTTCCATGACAATATAGTATTGAGAGTGTAGGAGTAGGTATACTTAGGATTCCTTGCTCATGGGGGTTTTTCGTTTACCTTCTCCTGCCACCCCTCGATTTCCACGATAAATATAATTTCAACTCAGGTGCAACAATCCCTAGAATCACTTGATCCTTTGGTAGTACCTGGTCGTTACGAGCATAGTTCTTTTCTTGTGTCAAGCTCATTAAAAAATGAAAAAGATGCTTACGAGCATAGTTCATTGTCTTTTTCAAGCTTGTTAAAAAATGAAACAAACCCCCCTCCATTCGAATCGAGTCTCACTCTGGATCAAATACTTGAACCTTCTTTTCCTCCATCTAGTGAAAATTTTCCTATTAATAACCAGACACCTAAACGAGGAAAGAAGAAGAGTCGCCGAAGGAAACAATGCTTGAGTGGAAGGTCTCTAGCGTCTGGACATCATGCTGGAGTCATGGAGGTATGGATCCACATTGTATCTTTGGTGGCCATATCCTTAGTCAATATTCTCATGGATATGCAGTGTGTTGGTCGACGGCCATGCTTTGAGTCATCTCATATTCCGAGCATAGGTATGCCTCCCTCGGAAATGGAACATATATGTATACTGATTGTTGTTTGTTTGTAACTTCTTCCAGGTTCTCCTACTCCAGCACCCTTGCATTGAAGAATTTGTAAAGTGTTTTGGCCATCAGTTTCTCTTTTGACCTCACACTTTAGGGGGCATCTGTTATACGTCAAAATGTCACACTTGAGTGATGCACCCCAAGTTTCGCAAAGTGACGTATGCACCTTGTTAAGTGTCGCATGCACTATCTCAAGTTTCGTATGCACCTTACCAAGTGTCACATTTAGTTTACTAAGTGTCGCAACCCCTTGACACTATGAAATACAATTGTCACAATCCATGAGTCATTTTGGAAGAAAAAGACAACCATCTGGGGTCCAGAACCACATCATTTTCTTGAAAAATTTGACCAATTTTGAGCATTTTAGGAGGGTGGTGCTCCCCTACTCATGCTAAGGGGGAACCAACACTCCCCACTCCATGTTAAGGGGGAGCCAATGGCACTCTATCTCTCACTAAAGGGGGGTGCTAGTGTTGTTAGAGGAAAATATTGGATCTTCCACCTTTTCCTAAGGGCCAACTCTTAAGGGATGAGGTTGGTTGTGCTCGACTCCTATACTATGGCTCTATCTTAGGATCTAATCCCAACTTAAGGAGCCATATCCTCAACCTGGTGGTTGTTCCTCTCAAGTCTATATATTGAAG
>JASDQU011440452.1:0-12366 GCA_032191745.1 Picea mariana | reverse complement strand
TCCTTAGGGCAGACTCATTCCCTCCAGGTTACACTTTGTTTAGTGTCGGAGGAATGGCCCAGGGTAAGGAATGGTCCAAGCATTTCTCAAGGGCAGACTCATTCTCTCCAGGTTACACTTTGTTTAGTGTCGGAAGAATGACCCAGGGTGGGAAATGGTCCAGGTTCAAAAATCAAAAACAATCCTTCCTCCTTGGTTGAGAAGAATGGGGAAGATAGCCTATTATTGATATTCTATGTTGAGGGCAGACATTCTTTCAGATCTCACAGATGTGAGTGAAAGATTGGCCCAAATGATCATTGTTGATATTCTATACTGAGGGTAGACACTCTTTCAGATCTCATAGACGTGAGTGAAAGATTGGCCCAGTTGATTCAGTTTTTATGATAACATTGTTTCTATGCAGATGAAGACTACTGTGGTGGTAGACATTCTTTCAGATCTCACAGACGTGATTGAAAGATTGGCCCAGATGATACAGTTTTTATCATAACATTGTTTCTATGCAGGATGCTATCAGATGTTTGTCATGAAGACTATATGACAGTAGATGAGGACTACTGTGGTGAATGTGTTTCACTGTTCGCAACTATACGTTGTTGATCAAGTACTTGTGTGTTACTTGATGTGGTAGTTAACCACTGGATTGTAGTTGTGCACTACTATGAATAGACATAGGTGTGTTCTATCCTTGTTCTAATTACCTTAAAGACTATCAACAGATTATTGGAGATGATCATTCAGATGAATGATGAACAGAGATTTTTCCAGACGGAAAACAGTTCAAAGCTTTTACTCCTCTTGTATCACTCCATGGTGAGAGTGACTTATCCAACATCATATTACTCAGATGAAGTATGGTTTCGAGAGATGATGCAATTGATAGTGATGGTGATGCTCATGATCTAGTCATGAAATAGTCTAGATGACTATATTGATGCTACCGGGTAAATGGTATGTTTTGTGCTCAAGTCCATTACCTGTAAATACCTCTCTAGCTAGGAGGGAGTGTTCATATTATGGTAGTTGCGGGAGGTATTTACCTCTACATGTGAACCTGACGAGAATATAAGATTCCGGGAAGCAAGAGAAACCCTAATGAATTGGATAATAACCCTAGAAGCCTTGTCAGCTCAAGAATATAATTTATATTAGGCTATTAGCCTCCAAGAGAAGAAGTCGGCCATAATTAATAATAATATACAGAACAGACACATACCCGAAAGGAGAAGTCGGACCCAGTAAACTGGCAGGATTACTATAAATATAGGGCGCCAATTTTTCATTTGTCACATCTCAGGACTACAGTTTTCCCAGTTGGTGCGCACTGCAGTTGCAGCTGGTGCGCAGGTTTGGAGGAGGGTTGCAGGTGCAGCTGCAGCAACAACAAGTTTCAGTATTTGGCTTGGATATCTCTTGGCTAGGGTTTGGACTATCTGATCAGCTTTTTGTGATGCGCAATCCTTGGGGAGAGATGCACTGCTCTTTGTTTGGCTATCTAGTCTAGGGTTTGCTTCTGGAGGAATTCTCAGGTCAAGATTAAGGTGCTCAGAGGGAGGCTTAGGCCTGTGGTTGGGTGACGAGGGTATCATCAATGGTAAAATGAGCACACCATCTTATATATTCTAACACAATATTCATATCCAAACTTTGGAATCAACAGTTATTCCCATCTCCCTATCAGTCTTGGAGATAGTCCATCTTTACAACCAATGAAGCCAAGTCAAATGTTGGTCTTCTTGTTCAGTGTGACCCCAGCATGCTACCATCACGTAACAACTCCCTAAGGGAAGTGTGGTTGCATTCATCTACTAGGATCAGTTGCTTCCCATCCTAGAAACAACTCTTCGTGGCCATGTCAATTGAATGAACATCTTCCATACCCCTATGTGTTGGTTGTAGGAATCTTGGTCATTGGAAAGCTGGTCCATTTGTTGGGAAGTCATTCTTCAACCATATTTCAATGAAAGTGATGTAAGCCCATGCCTGAGATCGTTCTCCACTCTCTCCTACTTCCATCAAACAACTACTTGCTTTGTTGTTGAGGTTGACCTCTTGTGATGTTGTCTCTCCTTGGAAAACTTCTTCTCCTTGAATTGGAGATGTGAGTATCTCTTCATCTTTTGTGTTCTTCACTCTCCACACCCTTCTCTTGGTTTTGCAATTTATTTGGTGAAGCTCTAGATGAATTCGTCGACACTTCATTTCCCAATGTCCACTTAACTTGTAGTGCTAGCAGAAGTTCTTGATGTTTCTATAGGGACTGCTTGACATGCTCCCCCTCTCCACATGCCTCTAAGCTTGATGTTGGATTGGAGAAGCCTTCTTTTCCTTCTTCCTTTGAAAACAATATGATTTGTGATATGTGGCTTGCTTATCCCAACAAAATGCCACTTAATGGCCTTTCTTCCCATAGAATGAACATACCTTTGAGCACCAACAGATCACAATGCTATGGCATCTCTCCTTGTAGTAGTGACAAACAAGGGATCTCTTATTTGATGAAGACCTCTTGGTATTCTTCTTCTTCTTTCCCTGACTAATTGGTTAGTTTCTTTCTCTAAGTGATGGTGCAAGTTGAATCTTCAAGCTCTTCTCATTTTTTCCCTTCTCCAATCCACCACAAGAAAATTGAGGTGGTAGTAGGATGTCGCCTTCACTTATTTTTGTTCTTTCTCTTGATGAGTAGGCAAACTCCAACATGTATTTAGCCTTCAAAAAACTGATATTCATGGTCATGGGATTTTCCACTATGCCATCGAATCCTAGGTATGCATGCTTAACCCTGGGTGTGGCTACAATTTGGCTCAAGATCCCTTGTCTTCTCTTTCCTAGCCCTTGTCCATCATAACCCGTCATCCTTAAGGGATTGGAACCAATGCCTTTGGCATGCTTTTCAAAATCACCCAAATTAACTTGAGAGAAATCCAAGGAAGGTGTGCTTACCAACGTGGTCTTGGTCGTGGTGTTGGATGAGCTAGTAGCAATGGAAGGTTTCCTTGCTTATCTATCCTCTTGGACAACTACTTGGAGCCTTTCCAAGGCCTCCTCCTTGTTTTTCAACTCTTTTTGAAGTTGCATGGCCATCTGTGTGAGCCTATCATCTTGCCAACTATTCATCTGGATGACCTTCTCACCAAGGTGTATAAGTTGCACTATGTGCTTGTCCCAATCTATCATGACCCTAGTGAGGGAGTCTTGAAATTCTTCAAATTGTTTCTTTAGCAATGGAAATAGTTTGGCAAAGGTCTCAATGTTCTTCTCCATCTCTTCCATCCTCTGGTTGAACATTTGGACCTTCTCTTTCAAGAGTTTGTTATATTCTCGAGGTTAATCATTGTTATCCCTTAAGTCTTCCAATATTTCTTTCTTTTATTTTCCCAAGCTAAGATCTGTAGTGGTCTCTTCAAAGTTATGGCATTCATGTCACAGTCAAGGATGAAACTGTTTTGATACCATCTAATCCATAAACAAGGGACTTGTAGCCCACGCACTTCACTAACATGAATCCTTTACAGAAGTCTCCTCTGAGATTTATTCTTAGGCTTGTATAGAGTGATCAATCTTCAAAAATGACACTAGGCCTTTATTCCCTACCCTATACAAGGATCTTTGTCCCCTTTTTCTGCTAGTTGTAAGGTCTTCTCTCAACAACCAACCAATATCCCACTGTGGTCTAGTGTAACCTACACACAAGAACTAGCTCGCAACACAATAACAATCTAGTCAATAATAAACATTGTTCTATAAATATTATGAAGTTAGTGACTAGATACTGATGCTATGTGAATTCAATAGGCTACCACAAAGTCGCCTTCTTCCTATTTTATGTCTTGATATCCCACTCATCTGCACTGCTCAACTTTGTAAACAAAATCATATAAATAAAACAAGACCCCTTTCTCTCTCGTTAATTGAGATTTTAACACCCCCCAATAATCATTAGCATTATGATTAGGGTTTTTTCCTCCCCCAACTCTTGATTTGGTTAAGTTTTGGACCCTCTGTGAGCTTCTTGAAATTCCACATGTTACTAGATTTGCATGCATGAATCATGGGTGTCGGCATGCCATCCACTTGATATTATAGTGGTTAAATCATAAGTTAACTTGACTATGGCATAGGTTTCTCATAAAAACAATGATTGAGGGTGCTCTTTGGACCATTAGGAGGTTTTCGGCAAGGACAATATCCTGCCAAGATTTCTACACCATTTTGGCAAAGTTTTGGCTCCTAAAAGCTTTGTTTAATCCCTTAAACAATTATTTTGCAATGTTGACCTTACCTAGTGGGATTCAAGACCAAGCTTGAAAATGGCACCTACAAGGCAACGACTCTAATTTCAACACAAAAAAGGATGACAAAATATATAGTGATCAATTTCAAATATTTTTTTGTTAAAATTCTCCATATGATTTTAGTGTAGTCCCACATGTTGAAGAAAACCCAAAAACCCTTTTAAATTTTTCAATGGTAGTTGGCCACAATTTTTGTGGGATTCACTTTCATCCTCACTAATGGGATGGGTTGTTCAATAGCCATCAAGTCATATTTTTTAAGCATGAGCCTATGATTCGCTTATATGTAGTGGCCTAATTTTTTATTTAAGAAGAGCCCATGAGACATCTCATAGGTTTCAAGGTGGCCTTCACCACCAAACTTCATAATTTCCCCACGATTTCCCCTCTTAATAAATCAAGAAATTTAAGAACTTTTAAAAAAATGAGCATGAATTCAATAGGTTTGGTGTTTTTTTCTTAAGGACTCTATTTAAAAGTTTCGACATATGTGGGACTCAATAACCACTAACCCACCCTCTAGATTGATGTCTTTATGGTGCCGCAATTTCCTATACATGTGTTTGACATCCACATGCATAAGTTTACTAACCACTAATTCATCATTGTCCCAATGAGGAGGCAAAAACTTATACCCGTCAATGTCTACTTCATTGTCTTTTTCCTCATCCTCATCCTCATCCTCTTCATCTAGTGGATCCCACTCAAGCTATAGTTTCACATCCTCCACAAGTTATGTTTGTGGCTTAACTTGGTCATGTTTCTATTTTTCACCATGGGTAGTGATCCTAATCCCACAATTGACTCCCATGATAGTGTTATACCTAGAATGATTAGATATGATCCTTTATTGGCTCTCAACTAGAGCATTATAAATATGTTTAGAATTCCACCCATCTAATAAATTGCTTATTTTTAAGAAATCCTTCAAGATGAACAATAGGAGAATCAACCATTTGTAGTAGAATCCTAGGTCTTATCATCCTTCTCTTGCCCAACATTAACTCCACCCTGCTAACACACTGTTTCCATGACCATTGATGCTTAACATTCCCCACCTGTACACTAGGAAATGTAACAACTAATACACCAATTTTGGAAAATATTATGTCTAAATTATAAGATATCTAAACTTTATAGCCGGAAGTTTCTCTTGTGGCTATAAATTCATGTTACACCCTCCACTTCCACTCACTTTGTTTTTCACTCACTCCGCTCTCTTAATTTCACTCACGACTCTCTCACTCTCCAAAAATAGTTAATATGCAACGTTTATGCCATGAAGTCACTCTAGTGGCTATAAAGTCATGATCCACCCTCACCTTTCCCTCACTTTCCACTCTTGTTCCCTCTCACAAATCTCTTACTTTTTATTAACTCCCTTGGTTCTATGCACTCTTCCCCCATGTTATATATTATTCTCTCTATTGGTGAGATGGTAAGCACAATCTCTCATTGCACTTGTAAAATATTTCCACCTTGCAAGCGATGTTAGCTTAAGCATTGATGCCATATTCAAACATGAATATATTCTATGTCTATGGAATGTGATCCTAATTAAAACCAAGGCCCAAATACTTACTTTCTTGTGGTATCTAGTGACACATTGCAATAATGTCCTCTAAGCCTTGTAATTTTGAAGAGATGAAGCTTTGTGAAAAAAAATCATAATAGAATTCCAACACAACACCTACGACCTCACATATTTCTACATTTACATCACTCCCATATATGTTGTAATATACAACCTTCTAAATGTAAGAATCCATGTTGGTATTAAACACTTGAAATTTTTGAATGACACCCATATTGGTAACCTCCAGAAACAAAACCCCCGTGTTTTAAGTTTGGTGATTTACAACCCATTTAATGTCTTTGAGCGCAATGAAGGATAGTTTGCACTACCCTATAGTTGTCCCACTTCTCAAGATGTGTGTACACTCTCCCATAAGACCTCCTAATTGTTATAATGGATCCCCTGCACTTTTCAGTTCATCAACTTGAATTGATCAAGTGAGATAAGCTCATTTTGGATATGTTGACTTGTGTAGCCTATGTCTCAAAAAATTGCAAATGTCAATTATGGATGGGATCACTACGAATGGGATTCTTCTTTGGAATTATCTACAAATACATTCCTCTTCAATTTTACCCAATTGTGATCATGATGCCACAATTGTTCTAGTATTATCAATGCACATCGTCCACTCCAAGACTAACATCCAAGGGCTAGAGATTAAATAATGGCCCACCATGATATCATTGAGGCTTTTGTCACATTGTGCTTGTTGCCTACTAAAGACATGCTATGTATGCCTCAAAACAATTATGCAACATTATGATAAATGGTTTCAGCATCAACACTAGTGTATAGTGATGCCACATTATTCTCTCAAGCCATATCTAGAATTGATGAAATCACTTATCCATTTAAGAAACACTATATTGTATACTTATACACTCTTTTATCACAAACTTTGCGCTTACGGTGCTAACAAAGTCACTCTATTTATACTCCCTACACAACTACTGAAAGGGTATTCGTTAAGTTGAGAATTAGGAGATGAAAGTGTGGTGTGACCACCTAAAATAAATGAGTGGTATCAAATGATCTTCAAAAGATATCAGTGTGTCCCATATAATGGACTCCAGCTTGAGTTCAAAAGGTTTGAAAGCATTCTTACACAAGAAGAGATACCAACTTAGGTTTGCAATATTCCCAAGAACTTATTTGAAGAACTTCATATTGTGATTCAGATACCATTAGAGAAACACCTAGAGAACCAAGATCTAGAAAAGTATTATGCATAAAGAACAACAAATAAAAAACACAAAGATGATGTTGAACTATAGACACCACAACTGTGCCAAAATCATAGCTAGTTAGGTCATCACTATACCTAGATCCTCCTCACAACATCCTAGTACACCAATTAGTGATTGTACATGATCTTGAAAACACTCGACATTGGCATTTATAGATATAGGTAAATATCTTAACATTACCTCTCTCTCTCACTCCAAGTTCCACACTTGCACAAATCCTAGGGTTCACCTCTCCCCCTCCAACAAAAAATAGAAACATGTGCCAACCATCTCCCCAATANCCCCACAAACTCAGAACAACACTTGTCATAATTTTTCCACATCTTCCACTGCTCCATTATCTCATTCGGCACCCATCAATGTCCCGAAAAATGATAAACTATATTCCCCTACATTGATTACCAAGTGTTACCCCCACTTCACCACTCTCTTTCAAAGCAAACTCATGGACACCCCTTCAAATATTGTGAAAGTACCCCTACCCCACACTTCCTCAACTAACCCCTATCAACATGGATCTATAAAGACACAATCTTTTTGAAAAGCTAATTAGGATCCCCTTCCCTCTATGCATTTCAATACTCGTGCCTTTAACACAACTACAAAAACATCTTAGGTCATTCAACTTCCCACTTCTTTTATCCCCTTCCCCATGGAAAACTCTAAAATTATTACATCGGAGCCCCACAATTTTGTAATTGTATAGACTCAATGTTGTAATTATATAGACTCCCCACTCCCATTTTCTATAACATCACACCAACTATGAGAATGACAACCTCCCTCCTCACCATTCTCCCACGTTTTTTCTCCCCTTGGGTTAGGAACAATCCATTTATTTCAACATACCCCTTTCTCCACTAAGCGATGATTTCATACTTGTAAATCCACCTAGTATTGAATGGGAAACTACTTAGAATGTTGAAAGTAACTCTTAATGATTCATACAAACTTTAGCCAAACAACCAACAAATTGATGGATCCACTTCTCACACAATGACCCAATATAGTAATTTTGTGTTGACCCAACCAAGTGAAGAGCTTAGCCACACTTTACCCAACAACAAAAACTAGTACATGATTAGCCAAGCCCTCCAACTACAGTTTTAGTAATCTTAGAGCACTAACATACCTCTACAACATAACAACAAAAATTATTGACAAATTAGGAGGTTCATATTTTTGTGTTATGCACTTAAGGGTTGAGCCACTTGATCATATTAATTGGATTTTCAGTTGTTAAAGAGTAAATGGAATAAATATAACAAAATATGTAGTGGTTGACAATTCCTTTAAATCATTATGTACTTTGGAATATACAATAGTATATTTTAGATTAATGTTGTTAAAGGAATGTGATCAATTGGAAAAAGACAATACATCATCAAGGGAAAAGATTGAGGAACATGATAAGAAGTAAAGTCAAATGGGTTAGTGGAGATAGAAGAACACTATATTGAGGCTCAAATATAGGTTCAACAACTAGACATGCATTGGAAGGAATTAAAGAAACATGTTGATTGATTCCAAGATGATAAGCATGCTCCTTTTAAGCCACTAGATATAAAATAAAATGCACTTCATGCCACACAAATTCAAGGAATGAGTGATTTTAGACATTGATTAATAAAGTACTTGACACCTACATGTTCAAATTGTTAGCTTTTTGGGTTACTCATAAAGTGTTTCACCATGCTTAAGGGTGCATTAAGTAATGTGGGGTGCATGATGTATGGATAACCCTTGGTTGTGTTGTGATGGTCATACACCTTAGAGGTGGCTTGATAATCGATTTCTACACCTTGCATGGATGCCTGTGTGGAATTATTCCTATGAGTGTTGGATACCTATACAATTTGATGACATTTTTTATGATTCTCACATGCATACTGAGTGACTTTCTTGGAGAATGACTTTCCTTGATGAGGAGCGTTGGACGTATAAGAGGAGGGCATTGATCCCTAGATGGAAAGTGCACACTTGGTTGCTTGCATGGAGGCTTGTACTCGACTTGAGGATGCTTGGTTTGAGGAGTCATCATGTGGGTAGAGTGGACCTAGAGGAGCACATAACTTAAGAGTGTTGGAAATTTGAAGGCTTGTGGAGGTGGAGCATTGGACACATCTCGAGGAGCATTCATGCCTTTGATCATTTCTTATTGGAGATGCATGCCTTGTACCTTGACACATGTCACCTTGAGTTGGAATGCTTCGCATGTGTGTAGCGCACCTTTTCTGGCTACCAAGGTTTAAACGCTATTAAAAGAAGACTATAACACCACTTTGTACATAACTCATANAGGTATTATAAATCCCATGCATTTAAACAAATAAACACATTCTACACAGAGTATTCATATGAGTTACTGCCATAATTAACAATCAATAGCATTTCATACTAATTCATATACACAGCGAAAATCATGATAACATAAGAAGTAGAGTCATGCAAAACATGATTAAAACATAATCAAATACTTATCTTTTAACAGTGGTAGAATCCACCAACCAAGTGGTAGAATACACCAACCAAGTGCATGCCTTCCACGAACCTCCCAACTTTATACCACACTGGTCATTAGCTCAGCAGTGGGTCACCCTCGAGCTGGGACTCAGCTCCACCCCAAGACAAGGAATCCTAGGCTAGGCTGAGGTTACAGGGAAAACAACACACAACCAAAAGGAAGGGATTCTCTCCAAGGAACCTCCCACACTCACTGCCCACAGACCCTCATTCCCCACATGTCTGTTCCACCCCAGGAGTACACACGTTCTTTGTCACCTGGATAGTCCTTCGGCTGCTAATCTCCCTTGCCTTGGGTTACAGGAACAGGTCGGACCGGAAGTCTCCGGGCTCTATGGCATCTACAAGGTTCCTTCAAGGAGTTCTCTCCTTCCTCTGCGCACTCTCTCACCTGGAGGGAGTCGCTCACAGGTCCAACAACCTGTTCTTCCAATCTTCAACCACCTCTCTCACCTGGAGAGAGTGTTGTACAAACTGGCCAACAAGCCACACAGGATCAAACACTACACGTCCGCCACAATCCACGGGAATCCAAACACGAACACCCTAGGGCAGCTCCAGACTGGTGCAACAGTATAACCAGGCTTAGAAAGGACGAGACACTTCTGTTTTCTCAATTTGGCAACACGGAATAGACTCACACTCTGGATTCTCAGGGATGCGTGACGAGTCATCCACGTAGGGGTCGATTCAGACTCCTCGGTTTAGAACAGAGAAGGGGTATACCAACTTTCCAGAACAAACACAGACTCTTTTCTGAAATCCACGCAGGCTTCTCGTTCAGGGAATATACACACCGGTTTTCTCAGAGCCATACACAGACTTTTCGAATCACAGGGACGCACAAAGGTTCTCTGCAGGAGTCATGTTGGTAGTACTATCCAGGGCTCTGTACGCGTTCATACAATCGGGTAGAATGGAGGAGGAACCCTTCTCACGACTCACCCTGGCCGTTTTATTCGCATGCGTCAGGGTTGACACTTGTCACCCATGAAACTGCATGCATTCTACCAGCACACATCTCCCTTGTATGTTCTCCCCTTTCCAGAAACTTAGGATAAAACATAAAATGCACATGTCTTTTGAGATAATATTAAAATATTATTCACAGGCTTAGCCCCTAGGCTCAACACTTGGCCCCTTTTCCCACCTTCCAGCCCCTAATTCCTTTCCCACTCTATGGATGCTTAGTCCCCCTTCACTCATTCATCGTGGTCGGTCTGCACAAGGCGGTGTTTATATTTTATTAATTGTTCTGCGTGATTACATATACAACAGCAGGCTCCTGGCCTTCAACACTCAGGCTCCCTGGCCTAACAAACACATAAGCCTCCAGCTTATAAAAACTTGGCTCACCAGCCTATAAAACATAATTACAATTCCTTTCAGAACATGGTTTACAACGGGGCTCGGCCTTGGGGACACTACAATCCCCCTCCCCTTATTTTTGCACTGTCCTTAATGCAACTTTACACAACATCTGCGAGCTTTTCAAAAAAATTCAAAAAGATGCGGGTACTCTGCCCGCATAACATCTGCATGATCCCATGTTGCGTCCTCAGGACCGTACCAGGTCCACTAGACCTTTACAAGCTCTATAGCTCGATTTTGGAGCTGTTTGTTTTTTCTGTCCAATATGCGCACAGGATGCACTTGCAGGTCACCTTCCGGTTCCACCTGAGTCACATTCCAATCGATAACATGATTAGCATCAGGTACATATTTCTTAAGCAGTGAAACATGAAACACATTATGTACAGTCATAGATGCAGGTAATGCAAGCATGTATGCAACCGGCCCAATCCTTTCCAGGATCTCAAATGGCCCACAAAATCTTGCTGCCAACTTGGCGCAACTTCCCAGCTATAGGGAACTCCTATTAGTTTTCACTTTCAGGAAAACATGGTCACCCACTTTGAATTCTCTATGGGTTCTGTTACTATCAGCGTAACTTTTCTGCCTGTCCTGGGCAACTTTTAGATTATGTTTAATTCTTATCATTTGGTCTTCCATCTCCTTAAGTAGCTCAGGCCCAACTACTGCTCTGTCAGCTGGATTATCCCAGCTCACTGGAGTGTTTCACTTTCTTCCATAAAGTGCTTCGAATGGGCTCATCTCCAATGATGCATGATACCCATTATTGTAGGCGAATTCTACAAAATACAGGTAGTCTTTCCACCTTGATGGCTTATCCATCACATACATTCTCAGCATGTCTTCTATTACTTTGTTCACTCTCTCTGTCTGTCCATCAGACTCGGGATGATACGTTGTGCTAAAGTTCAGATTCGTTCCAAATCCCTTAAACAATCCTTTCCAGAAATTCGAAGTGAATTTCGGGTCCCTATCAGACATAATTGTCTTAGGTATTCCATGCAAGCGTGCAACTTCTTTTAAGAAGATATCAGCAACATCAGCGACTCTGTGGGTGGTTTTTAGTGGAATAAAATGGGGAGCTTTAGTAAGCTTATCCACCACCACCATGATTGAATCATGCTGCTTGCTTGTTCTGGGCAATCCTATGATAAAATCCATTGTTACCACTGTTAATGTTTATGCTATTATTATAGTTCTTTGCATTTCATAAAGATAAGAGCATAATAAGCACAAGATCACTGAGAAATACACATCCACAATAGACACAGCATTTATCCTGGGAAACCCTCTAGGGGAAGAAAACCCAGCAAAACTTCCTTATCATAAATAGCTTATCAAATGT
>JASDQU011440450.1:5258-23729 GCA_032191745.1 Picea mariana | reverse complement strand
TGACATTGTTTGTAATGTTCTAAACAAGAAATATGACATGTTAATCTGTCGATTATGGTGTAAATGATCAAGTAAACTAATGTGTTGCACATAGATAGTGCCAAAGTGGCCTTCACAAGTAAAATATCTTTGAACAAAAACAACAACATCTTACCATGGATGAGGTAAATATATATGTTCGAAACATGTCCCTTTCTATACCAATTCCTCCCCTTCTTCAAGAAACTATCGCAGAACTTTTGGCAGGGAGGTCCTTCAGTTGTACCACTTTCTTTGATGTGAGGCAGGCTAGTGACCTCTGTTATCATTTTGTTTGTAACCTCCACATGTGTTCCTACGACCATGATATGCTCTTCTGAATAGTTCATGGAAAATTCTAGAGCGATATCATCGTTGTATCCTTGTAATTGTAATACATTCTCCATCCAGCCTACTTGCCCTAATATTTCCATGATATCGTTGTAAACCTCTAGCAACATGGGTTCATTTGGCTCCCTGTGGATCAATAATCCTCCCATGGCTCCTTTCCTCTATCAACTATGAGTGTTCTTGTTTGCAAGGGATTATTCCAGTTGTTGGGGTGGTGAGTTTTGAGTTGTAGCAATGCGGGTGGTGGTTATGGAAAGTCGTGATTGTAATAATGATGGTCTGATGTGGTGACTTACGAAGGAATGATGAGACACATGCCATAAAATGAAATTATTTCTAATTAAGATAAGAACGGGTACCTATCATATCCTACCTTGAGTGTATGTTTAATATGGTGCGAGTGGAGTATCGATGATGACGGTTGGAGTCACATCGACAATCCTCATCGAAATTACAACACCATTTGTCATTTTTTTTCCGATCAGAACTGCAGGAACGAAGACACTGAAAAAGTGCAAGATGTAGGTGGTGTAACAAAAATGGGAGTTGAGGCGATGAGAACTGCAACACTGGTGATGTACCTTTATGATGTAGATAAGAGTTGTAGAAAAAATGTTGTATGGGAAGGATGAGGGTGGAAAGTGAGAGAAATGGAATGAGGCCGTAAGCGGAGTTGCGATGACATGAGTTGAAGCAATGAATTTGTGGTAATGAAAATGAAATACTAAGAGTAATAAAGGGAGGTGTCACAGTAGCTAATATTGTGGCGATGAAGATGCAACACAATGATGTGAATCGTAGCAGTAGTGATATAGGTGAACGGGAAAACGAGAAAATGAAATGAAAGTGGCATTGCAAGTGAAGTTTTAGTGACGTGGGTTGCAACAACGAAGCTACAATAATGAAACGTAAAGTGTTGGGGGGAAGTTGTGCATAAGGGAGGGATATTGCAATGATGTTGCAACTATGAGAACAGGGAAAAGGGATTTGTGAGATATGGGATAGGTGTAGTGGAGTAGCAACCATGGGAATGAGTGGGATGTGTGATATAAATGATGCACTACCTATAGGAGGATTATTCTAGAGAGGGGTTATAGAAACAACAACCAGAGTTGCAACGAAGAAAATTTTTGCTTCAAAGGGAGTTGCAGCAAAGATAATCGCAACAACTAAAATTGCAACAACAAGAGGTGGTAGCAACATTATTCTCCCTTGCGGATCCCACAATGTTTTTTTATTAGAAACAAGTTTGTATTGAGAAGGATCCTAACATAACCATCATGAAATCATAAAGTGCCCCTTTTTTTTAAGCGTCATCCAAGCTATTTTTCACTTTTTTTTTTATAGAAAAATAAATTATCCAGCAGGAACAAGTTCCAGATCATTGTCAGGCCATCCGTTTGTAATTTTATTCAAAAATGATTCTTTTGATAGGTGTATTTGGTATAGACAGAGTCTATGTCCATTAGCCATGAGAGTAATCCTATATTCATCGATAATGTAGAGTTTGATGGCCCCACTATCATACACTGTGTTAATTTCATATGGACCAAGCCATATGGTGTGAAACTTTCCTCTGAAATATTTGAACCTGGAATCAAACAATAATGCCCAGTCTCCAACCTTAAATTTATTTTCTTGATAAACCTATAATTCCATTTATCCCTTTGATGTTGTATCATTGTGGCTCTATGTAAGGAATCATATTGTAGTTCATCCAACTCCTTGATTTGGAGCAATCTTTGTTTCTGAGCCTATGATAATTCCAACTCAAGTTGTACTAATGTCCTTAATGTCTAAATACGTGTCTCAATGGGCATGAGTACTTGCTTCCCATAAAATAAATCATAAGGTGTGCACCATGTAGTAGTCCTTCAGGTGGTCCTACAGGCCCATAAGGATTCTAGGAGTTTATCAACCCAATCCTTGAGGTGTAATCTAACGGTTTTTGTAATGAGACCCTCAAGGATTTTGTTAGTTCCCTCTACCTGTCTGTTTGCTTGTGGATGATAAGGTGTTGTTATTTTGTGCTTGATTTTGTATTTTTCCATCAAATCTCTGACAAGTTGTGATGTGAACTAAGTTCCTCCATCGATCACTATCTCCCTTGGTATCTCGAATCTTACAAAAAAATTCTCGTGGAGAAATTCTACCACCGCTTGTTCGGTTGCCGCCGAAAGTTCCTTGGCCTCCATCCATTTTTTGACATAGTCTATACAAATGAGGATGTAGGAGTGTCAAAGAGATGGAGGATTTATTGGTCCCACAAATCAATGGCCCACATATCAAAATTCTCTAACAACATCTGTGGTTTTAGTGACATTTCATCTATTTGTATGGGTCTACCCATGCTTTGACATTTGTCACGCCTCTTTACATATTCTTTGGCATATCTGAAGAGTGTGGGTGAGTAATACCCCTAGTGAAGTATTTTGTACCTGATTCTTTTATCTGCAAAATGACCCCCACATGGCCTATTGTGACAGGATTTTAAGTTGTCATGGACTTCGTCTTCTCGTACAGACCTTATGATAATCAAATCAGATCCAATGTAGAAAAGGAAACCATCAATCCACTAGAATATTTCACTTTTCTTGACTATACTCTGTCGTTCTTTAGGGGTCAGGTGATGTGGAAGTTTACCTGCAACCAAAAAGTTGGCAATATCTGCAAACCAAGGTGAGTTAATAGATACTACAAATATGTGTTCATCTGGAAAATGGTCATCTACTAGAGGTTCATTTTCATTAGATGTTATTCTAGAAAGAAAGTTGGCCACTACATTATCTTTTCTTGGTTTGTCTAGAATGGTAATATCAAATTCCTGCAAATAAAAGTAATTATCTAGTAACTCTGCCATTTGTGATTGGTTTGTTCATTAAATATTTAATAACAACATGATCAGTATGCAAGATTACAAAATATCCAATAATGTAGTGTCAAAACTTGTTTACTGCATGAATAATAATAAGAAGTGATTTCTCAGTTACTGTGTAGTTTAGCTCAATAGGTGGGAGATTCTTACTGACATGGTATATTGCATATGGGTCTTTTCCTTCAAGTTGTTCAAGGATCGCTTCGATGGTCGTGTCGGATGCGTCTGTGGAACAAGAGGTTCCAATCAGGTCCTCTTAGTACAAGTGCTTCAGATACTTTAAATTTTAATTCATCAAGCGCATGTTGGTATGTCTATGTCCATGCAAATTCAATATCATTTCTAAGTAGAGAAAATAACGGACGAGCAATATGTGAAAATTTTTCAATGAATCTACGATAATAACTAGCATACCTTAGAAAAATTTGTACATGTTTCTGCGAAGTTGGAGTTAGAAAATTGAGTATTACCTTTATTTTCTTAGGATCAACTTGAATACCTTTGGTCAAGATGTGATGTCTGAGTACAATGCCGTCAGTTTCCATCATAAAACATTTTTCATTACTTAGGGAGACATTTTACTTCTTGCACCTAATTAATGTCTTTTCCATATTGGTTAATGCTTCATCGAATTCATCCCCATATGTTGTAAAATCATCCATATATATTTCCACATAGTCATGAATGAGATCAAAAAATACCTATAACGACTCTCTAAAAGGTGGCGAGGGCATTGCATAATCCAAATGGTAGAACACGATATGCGAATTTCCCCCAAGTACAAGTGAATGTTGTTTTCTCTTGGTATTTAAGGGTGATTTTAATCTGGTTGTATCCACTGAAGCCACTGAGGAAAGAAAAATACTTCTTCCCTATAAGCATGTCTACGACTTAGTCGATAAATGGTAATCGGAATTTATCCTTACGTGTTGCTTTATTCAATTCTCAAAAATATTCACAAATTATCCATTTACCATATTTCTTTGGTACAATTACAAGAGGGGAGACCCACTGGCTATTACAAATAGGATATATGAAATTAACTGTAAGAAATTTATGTAGCTCTTCCTTGACTATGTATTTCATTGTTGGGTTCATTTGGCTCTAAGGTTGATGAATGGGTCAGACTCCTTCCTTGATATATATATGATGTGTACATAGGTCTGGGTGGACTCTCTTCATGTCAGACTAAACCCAGGAGAAGACATCATTGTGCTTCTGCAGTACTTGAACCAATCACTCTTTCTATTGTTTGATTAGTCCTTGGTTGATTTTCAAGGTTTTCCTTGGGATAATTTCTATGGTTTCTATGAGGGATCCTTGGTATTTTTCTTATACGGGTTCGTGTTCGGTGGGTGAGATACTTGTGGAGTCTAAAGAAAGATGATTTTATGGTTCATGATATGGTCAAGAATATGTTTTTTTTCTAAAGAAGAAGAGGAGGCTATAAAATCATTGATTTCATCATCCTCTGTTTTATCTTTTATGGCTAAATATTGATCTATGGATAGGACTTGATGGTCTTCCCCTTCTTCATCAATTTCCTCTCCATCAACCCAAAGTGGTGTTTCTAAGTTGAGGTTGGCTTTGGAAGGAGAGTAAAGGGTTAATTTTTTGGTGGAAGTATCATGGGAAATACTCATGTTTTCTAACCGACAACCGATATAAGAATCAATAGTGGCCAACCATGGTTGTCCCAGGATTAAAGGGTATCCACCCAAGGAGGTTTTAGGTTGTAGGACCATGAAGTCAGCGGGATATTCCCATGAATCTACATAGATCACTACATATTCTAAAATACATTCTGGTTTAATGATGGATCTATCAACAAGTTGAAGTATAGTGGGGGTTTCCCTAAGAAATGTAAGTCCTAAGGCTTTCATGGTTTCACATGTCATAAAATTGATGGCGACACCTAAGTCAATTAATGTGTTACTGATAAGTGTATTATTGATTTTCACATTAACGACTGGACTGCCATGGTTAGAATACTTATTGGCGAAAACTCCCCCCATCATTAGGTCTGACTAATTTTCCATGGCGTGAACAATTTGGGGATCCTTTCATTTTCTACTAGGCTTCCTCAAAAAAGTTCCCATGCCACTTTTGACTAAATTGATACGTCCTTAATGGCTTCGAATAAGGGTACTTTAACACACACATTCTTGAGTTCTCTTAAGAAATCAAACTCAGGTTGTGTATAGGGTTTTTCTTTATTTATCCTTTCAGGATAGGGTGGGTCTCGAACGACAGGGTGGGAATTTTTCATTTTTTGAAGGTTCCTGAGATTGTTTCTATTTCGATTCTTCACTTGGGACCTCCTCATTTAGATCTTTAATGCTAATGCAAGGTTGGTTATTGGTTAGAGTCTTCCCATATCTAAGGTGGATATCGTTACAGTCCAGGGAAGACATGGAGTAAGTTGGGTAGGTTGCAAGTCCAACAGCTTGCGCTGGTTGGGTTGGCCTCCTGTTATTTGGGTAAGGCATGGGTTTTGCAGGAATTTGTGGTCGAGGAGTGGTGGATGTAGATTCATGCATCTAGGGTGGAGGACGAATTTGCATGGGTGGCTATGTCATAAGTTGTTGTGGTCCTCCCATGGTGGGATTTCTCCAACTTTGTTTCCATAGCTGATTAGGAGGAGGAGCTACCCATTGTTGATTTGGCACATCCCATGGTTGAGAATCATATTGCATAGAAGGGTTAGTCGAATATGAATTGAAATATTGTGATTGGTCTGGTATCATACCTTGAGGTTTAGGCTTCCAAGGGATCCTTTGAGAGACGTATCACAATTGTTCTAGTTCCTCTATTTTCTGATAGATGGCCTTAAGTCCAAGAAAGGATGGAAAATTATGTGTAGCATGGTCCTCGCTGCATATTCCACAGACTTCAATCTGATCCAACAAGAACTCCCTTTTTGGATGTTTTGTTCCACAATTTTGGAAAAATATGGCCAATTCTTGTTCTATTTCTTCCTGCTTCTTTTTTGTCTGTAGTGTATCTAGTTGGGAGCTTAGGTAGCTAAGTATGTCAGTCTTGAAATTATCCAACATGTTCCCAATTTCTTCCCTTGTTACTTCACTTCCGACAGTCCTTCCTTTTCTTGCCAACATATCTTTTGGCCCATTGCTTGCTTTAGATGTGCCTCTAGAAACCTTATGACAAAGTTCCAAGATGATATCATATTCCAATTGAGAAATGTATCCCTCGCCCATAAGGTTGACGAGTTTTATACAATCATCTTGGATCCCTCTAAAAAATAAGACATGTCGTGTTTTAGGAGCCAAGTCCGCTTGTCTTACCCTTTGTAGGTTATAGGTGAATCGCTCGACGTAGTCTTCCAACCTCTCATCTTCATGTTGCATCCTATTGAAAACTTCCTCCCTTCTTTCCTTATCCTTGTAGTAGTCTTGATATTTGTCCAGAAATTTCTTCGTCATTTGGTCCCACGACCAAATGCTATCCTTTTCAAGGCCCATGAACCATCGTAACACGACACCCTTAAGTGTGGTAGGAAAGAGACTTAATTTATGGGTGTCTATCGCATAGACATAGCTTTTGCAAAGTACATCGAACTCGAAGAGGAAGGTATCATGATCTTCCTTAGGTATCCCATGAAAGTTTAGCAACGATGAGTGAGGAATATTTTTCATCTTGGTTTCTTCATCTGTTTCTTTGATTTGGAATCTGAAGGCAGTGGGTTCCTTCTTAACATCCTTGTGAACCATTTCTTCCTGAGGGTTGTCCCCTTCTTCCCAAGGTTCTTCAGGAAAAAAATAAACTCTTCTAAAGGACATCACTCATTAATACGTTCCTCGGATAATGGAGTCTCAATATGCAAGGATTCTTTTACAGTCTTCGATTCCTGAGGGAATTCCTCGGGCTTCTTCTTGGTAAGAGAACTGGCGGTAGGTGATAGATAGTTTGGTTGGTGATATTCCTCCCTCATTTGTGATTGACCTGCACTGTTAGTTTTTCGGGGATTTTTGGAAGAGATAACAAATCTACCTTATTGATCTCTACTTCTGGGCATAGAAAAGTTTAATAAAGCATTCTATAAATTACACAACATCAATTCAAATAAAATGAAAGGAAAATCCACACAATTACACAACACTATTTTATTTTGACAGTTCCCCGACAACGATTCCAAAAATGACAGAGTTTATAATTAATTTCTAATTAGTTTAGCATGAAAATGAAAAGTTGATCATTTAATTATCAATCTAGTGTTCGTATGGAACTTGCGAACTGTCATGCACAATCTATGCAAGCATAATGTTGTTGGAGTATGGCGTAGTAGAACTTTTAATTGTCACAATTTTAAGATCCAAAATACTTTAATTGAGTCACCAAATTATGGTCTTAACTGCATGAAATTAAAGAGTACACTTGCATTAAATTGAAATCACACTTGCAGGAATAGAAATCATTCTTTGTAGAATTTAAATCAC
Source organism: Picea mariana (assembly GCA_032191745.1). Taxonomy (NCBI): domain Eukaryota; kingdom Viridiplantae; phylum Streptophyta; class Pinopsida; order Pinales; family Pinaceae; genus Picea; species Picea mariana. The sequence goes on along the minus strand of JASDQU011440450.1, from coordinate 16,028 downwards.
TCTTGAATCAATAAAATCACACTTGTGGAAATTGGAAACACTCTTGCAGAAATAAAATCACACTTGTGGAAATTAAAAGCACTCTTGTAGAAATAAAATCACACTTGCGAAAATTGAAACCACTCTTGCATAAATGGAAATTATGTTATGATCTATTGGTGACTTTATAAAGTACGATGAAGATATTTTGTTGTTGCAACAATCAAGTGTTCATTATATTCGATGCCAATTTCCAATCTATTGAAGATTATAATCCTTAGAAAATAAATGAAAGAAAGTGCAGCTGCAAGTGAAGTTGCAACAACAAAGCTACAACACTAAAATAATTTGGACTGTCAGAATTGCAGCAATGGATGTGGTTGTGACATAACACATGAGTTGCAACAACATAAATTCTTTATGATAGAAGCTAAAAATATGTGAGTTGCAACAATCAAACCAAAGAGTTGTCCCCTTTCGGAAGAACTAAATCAACAGTCAGATTACAACTTCAAACAAGAAAACTGAATCATACGGAAACTGTAACGCTTTCTTGCGAATCTAATACTGGTAGCAAAACAAACAATAGAATAATTTTTGAAGTAGTTAAGTTATGTTATGAATGGAAATGACAATGGATTAAAATAAACATCTACTACATATCAATGATGTTACGAGTATGCGGTTACAACAAATGAAAAGAAAATGGAGATCAAACTGAATAATATAAAAATGATAACCTTTAATTCCATTGTACATGCAGTACTTGGATAAGGAGGGGGACCTACCACATTAGACATGGTACTAGTTGATCACACCAAAATCACACGATCGTCAAGAAATAAACACACACATGAAAGCAAGAGCAAAAATTATATTGTTGAATTGAAAAGATACAATATCATAATGTATATGTCTGAGTAATCCACTCCTTTAGCTCTAAAGAGACAATATTTTTATACACTAGTACTACTATTATAAAATTATACAACGATCGGATGGATAGCTGTGAGGATCTGGCTATTCATCCTGTTACAACATTCTTTTTCAATTTAGGTCATGTGTTGAGGATGAAATAATTCCTCTTTTAGCTTCCTATTGTTTTTTTTCATTGACTTTCGCACTGTAAAATCCTATTTGGAGTCGTGGGCACGAGAATCATGCTCTCTGTTGTAACTATTTTCCTAGATTTGTAACAACCGCAAATTCATCTTGATTTGTAGTCTGGAATTGTGTTAGCTTGGAATTGCAGTCGAGAAGTATTGCATCCACTTGAAGTGTTGCAGCTGCTAGATTTCATATGAAACAATATTAGTGACTTGAAAATAACGAGCTCCTTAGAAAAATTATGCAAAAGCAACATAATAATGGCATATATGAAGAAGATTTGTACCTTAGTGATAAGTGTGGTGAATTGGATAAAGGAGGTGTCAAACAGGGAATGATAGACGAAAAATCATAAAAAAAGGTGTAGATGGGTGTTGGAGATATGCCATTTTAGGCACCTGCCATTATATATACAAATTTCCCTGCAATCCAACTTTCCTAGCTAGTGTCATGACAACTCCAATAGTGTCGATGGGATACATGTATGTATTACTTGCAAATTGCTTGATTGTTGTGTCTGATATGAAATTGTGTTCTTTGCACGTTGGATACATTGTCTTGATGACACTTGATTCAACTATGGATATAAAATTATCACAATCACCATGGTCATAGCCACTTTTTGGTAGAATTTTGAAATTTGTAATAGATATTCCAGCTCCGGGAACAATCTTTTGCTCTTGTCTTTCAATGAGGTGTGCAGGAACAATCAATGTAATTGTCATCATGCCATTTGCATTTGTCATGTTAGCACACAATATGTTGTGTGTTCTATTCACTTTATCCAAATATATGATGTAAACAACCATCATGTCACCAATGAATACCTCCCCAGTTCTGTGACTGTTCAAGTTTTACATTGACACAATGTTCGAAGTTGCTGAACTGCACCATGCAATAGCGATTGCAGAAAATAAGCAACATGAACAAACGTTTCAATGTATTTATTGTTGAACTGCAAAATGCACACTTTTATATGCATACCTTTCCAATTGGTCTTGGTGTGCATGGATACTTTCTTCACCTATCCCTGTCACACTTGACTCCCCAACATTGATTGCTTTGATGTAGGTATACCTATCTATCCTGAATTGAATATAGAAATTTGCAAATTTCATAAGTACCTATTGCTATTAGCTGACCATGCCATCACAACGTGCAAACATAAAATAACCCATATGAATTTACATGTGACTCTATTGTTGGGAGTGTGTCTGCAATGCACCAGTACTAATACTTCCCTGGCTTGTCCAACTTCTCCTGGTTGCAACAACATATACGTGAACGAGAAGCACATAGAATATATTCTATACTATTTTTAAATTGATACCTGAACATTTCTATGAAATGTACTAGTGTGCCTTTATATATGTTGTTCTTTTCAAATGAAAAATAATGAAAATTTTGATTTTGTTTTACAATCTAGCGCGTATTTTCACAATTCAATGGATATCTATTTTAATGCTATATGTTTTTTTTTCACTTTGTCAATACACTTCCAACCAAGACATTTTCCATTCACATCTAACAAAGGACTAGCACATTTATGTAATTCCAAAATAATCTTTGGTTACAATTTGTTCATTTTGTGACAAGATATTCAATATGCACATAACTTGGACTTGTGGACATAAAATCTTGACAAACACTAGATGCACAACTTACTACTGACACAATAACAACCAATGCAATATGCACTTTCGATTATACGGAGTACTATGCAGTATTGATATATATTATTGCATTTTCATACAAGTCACAAAAAAAAGGTTGTTGCTTGTGTAATTGTTGCAGACATACTTTCTCTTGGAATATTGTTCTTCAGTTTCCTCTCCTGTATTGATTGCTACTTCTTTCTCTCCTGCAATTGTTCTATTTCATTTTCATGTGAAAGAAGTAAACCAAAACCGATGAATGTATAAATAAACCCTTATGTCAAAATTGCATGAAATACACAATGTTAAGGGACAACAAATGAATAGCACACCAATCAAATTAGAAAAACGCACCTTTGTATCTCTTGTTCCATGTTTCTTTGTTTTCCCTATTGTCCTTTTTAACACAAGTGTTTTTTTCGATGTAATCCACATCAAACTAGTCAAACAACAATGCAGATCGATGGGATTGAGATGTAAAGGCAATGCAAATTGACAATATTTTATTTTCTCTGTGACCAGAACCTCTACCACATCAACTACTTGCAATTCTCCACACAATTTCGTGATCCAACACAGAAACAAGAAATTCCTAAATCTATAGCAAGAATATGAAAATATGCTTTTGTTCAGTTTACTTTTTTATCACTCAGACGATGCTCAACTTACAACTATATATATATATATATAAACCTTCAAAAAAATATCGAAAAAACATACCTTGTTTTTGTCTCTGTTTATCTTTGAGTCCTTTTCCATATGTATAGCTTCTGAGACAACTCTTGACCAATTTACTCTACCTTGAAAAAATAAAAATATGAATCAAGCAATCAATTTTTTTTTCATATGTGATGCACATCAAGAATATGCCATTCAACGATTTGATCCAACAATAGAGCGAATAAAAGACAAATGGTTTTTCTTAAACACCCCACCAATGCCAGTGCAAGTTTGAATAAAACCAAGTAATTATACTACGCATACAACACGCACTATCATTAAAGGCTACACACTAGGACCAAACATGATGCATCTAGAAGCAGTGCCAAACAAATGTGTTGCTTATCTATAAATTGCTCCATGGTCTAACCGATATATGTGTAAAACACAGTTTGTCATATTTACATCTTGTAGTTGGTTATCGGGTAACGCCAGGTTGATGATCTATTTGTCTTGGATACATTGTGACAAGCAACATAATTTTCAATATAGGTCACTAATTTATCGTAATTTGATTTGATTCAATCTAACACACAACGCCACACATATAGAACCACTACAAAGCAAATTCCAACACAAAATTGAATAAACCAAGTAAGTGTACTATGCATAGAACACACAATATCAAGCATAATGCAATATGCAGAACTGTGGCTCCATGTGAAGAACATACATAATCATTCTCCACACAAGATTTGAATATAGACCAAGTGGTAAATAGACAAAGCATCATTTTTGTGCACTATACATCTATGCGGAAGCACTGGTCACATCGCTTTTCTAATCACACAAACGTCTATGCAACCAACTTTGCAAATGTGAAACCATAAGCGCCATGAATTCTGATCCCAATGCTCGAAACTACAGAATTCTGCACAAGAACTGGAAATAGAAGAAGCAATCACTCAGTCTATTTTGAATCCTCATATGGTTTTCACAATGATACTCGGTGTACTGAACACCTATTGATGCTTGAATCCGTCAAGACCGAAAAGACAACCTCACATAAATACAAATACCCTCACGTTTTTATAGAGGTGGTACTCCTCTTTGTTTTAAGATTTTCTTGGAACTCTTGATTTTTAGAACATAGGACTTTGCAAAAGTCTGTCATGATAATCAAAGAAATATAAGGATTGCAAGAAAAAATAACAAGAAATAAATAGAGTTCATGAGAAATGATCAGGAACCACACACTTCATACACTTGAAAAAGATAGACAAAATTTCCTCACATCCATCATAGTTAAACTAAAGATTTTTTATCACATAAAATAAAAGAAGATGGTATGCATGCATAAGAGAACTTTAATAGAGTAAAAAAATGGGGAGATCAAATAAATATAATTATAGATCAATCTCAAATAATTTATACTCAAAACTCAAAGTTACAAAGTACAGTCAAAACTGATCCCGAAATAGTTCTCTTGGGATTTTTGAAAAATATATAGTCTGTTACAAAGCCTTGAAATTTAAATGTGTTTGTCCTTAGGACTGGGATTAGGGCTCCAATGGACCATAAAGAATATATGAACAAGAAGTAAGTTGTAGAAGGAGGATCGTGGTCGATGACAAAGTAGCAAGACCTGGAAAGAAGACAGGGATAAGTTATCATATTCCGGTTAAAATTTTCTAGTCAAAGAAGTGGAGTAACTGGATGAAAAAACGATAAACAAAGAAAGATATGATCAACATGAACTTACTATGATGGTCTCTTGTGTCTCTTCACTTTCTTGTTGTTGTCCTTTTATTGTCTTCATTAACGGTTATAGGAACTGTCTCAATTGTTTATTGCCCTTCTTTGGTTAATTTTTCGATTGCCTTTCTGAAACAATCTTCAATATAACTTTTCATTGGTGTGACGTTTATTTCATGCCTAGTTTTAATGTTGAATAATTCACCTTCCAAGTCGCTTAATTCAAGATAAATACCATGTGTTTCTTCCTCAATATCTTGATTTTTCACGGAATAATCAACTAACTAATTGTCCATTTCATCTTCATTATATTTGAGTATGCCATAAAAAAATTTAATTGATAACCCTTTGGATATCGCAACTTGTTCGTCAAATTGTTTCTTTGTTAGAAACATTGAGTTGAGAATTAATTTAGGGTATTGTACCTCGTTACCACCTCCTGGTAGATCTATCTATGTGAGTCTCTTGAACAATTCTTCTCTTTTCAATATGGCTTCCCTGCATGCTTGAAAGATGTTACTCAAATTTTTAATCTTTTCCTTCCAGCAAGCATTTGAAAGTTTTATTCGACTTGGGGAAGGAAAATCCTCCTCTCTTCTTCTCAGTTCTATCATGTTTGAGACTTTAATTCCAAATGGTAATACAACATCAGTGTAGAAACCTTCTTCATTCTTTAGATCGACTTGCATGTATTCATGGAAGGTATGTGCCCTTGAACCAAAAGAAACAATTTTTTCAATACCTCCCATGCTTTTGTTATTAGTGACATCCTCTTATTAATATGTTTTTCTACATAACTCCTAACTGCTGTGAGTAGGCTTGAAGATCCTTTCAACTTAATGATGGGTGTGGTTGGTTTGACCATTAACAAAGGACTTGACAGGATTGGAAGAGGCATTAAGGCATTCTCCAACTCTCTAATCCTTTCTTTTAGCTTGGCATTTTCAGCTTCCAACTCAACAATGGAATCATCAAGAGAATCACCAACTGATTTGTGAATTGTAGAGATTTGGGACGACCATATGTCTTTCAAGTCAACCTCTAAGCGAGATTTTCCTTTTTATTTTTCTAATCACCTATTTCCACAATCAATTTTTTAGACTCCTTATAAAAAATAACACTTTGAAAAGTGAAGGATTCCTCTTCACTAAAAATCTCATTTGCAACAACTTTCAATAAAACATTTTGTTGAGTTACAATTTCTGGTTGTTCCATTGTGGAAAATATTTTCTCAATATCTGCCTCCAGCTTCATGTCATCCAGGGAAAAGCTTTGGATTTCATTTTCTATTAGGTTGTCCTCTTCCTCTTGTATTGAAAATTTTCTTTTCTTTCTTACAGACAACTTATGTGAATTCTCAATTTTCTCCCGGGGAGGAATTCTTCTCTCCTCCACTGCTTAAATTATTTTTGTAAACCTTTCTAACTAGGTGAGCCGTCGGAGCATTGCTCCTGGATGTGGTAGTTTTGGGAGTAACAACTAGATAATGAGAACTCCTTTCACTAGGACCCTTTCCTTTTTGCTTATACAACTCGTTAGTGCTTAGTAATGTTTCTAGGTCACCAACCTCATGTACAAGAGTACCTTAGTTGTTACCTTCTTCTTATTCTTTATTCAAGGTAGTATGGATGAATGAGTTACTAAATCGTACCAAAATCATGTGTTCCACAAAGATTTTGTTAGGATCAAAGCCCTTGATATTTTTAACATATTTTAAGCTCACGTTATTGAAATGGCTTGCAAACTCGTCAATTTTATTTATGTTTCTGAAAATGAAATATTCAATCTTCCACGACAAGGGGATGAATTGTTTTTTTCCCTTTTTCATGGAAAAAATGTAGCCAGAAGTTTCATTTCCTTGCCACTTCTGTAATAAACAATTTTTCATATACATGATATGGAAGAAAAGATGGATTTTATTTGGAATATAATATCCTGATGATACAATGATTTTCCATCTGTTCTATCATTCCATTTTTCTCCAAGAATTTATTATCCCAGTCAGATATCCTGGGTGTATATTTACCAAACAACAACCCTTTGAAGACTAAGAAAAAAACACTGTAAACTTCGTAAAATTACAGAGAATTCTTGTGTCTCCACAATGCTTGAGACCATAAGGTAGCTGGATCTATTTCACAGTTCACCCTATTACTTATAGTCAAGTTTGAAAATTGAGAACAATACACTATAGAAAATACCAAATAGGAAGCCATAAAGAATTTTTTGTCCCTTTTGTAGTGTGATAACTGGGATGGAATTTCGATGGAAATCAATTTTCCCCAGTCGAAGATAGCTTGTTATTTTATTGTAAAATATAAAATATATAGAATTGTGTGAGAAATGGTGAAAAACCAAGAAATATCTCGAAATGGGTTTTTAAAAGAATCAACATGGATCCTGGTTATGTCTTCTGGAATAGTCACAGGATTCTCCAAATATTCAGGCAGGAGATCCAGGCCATTGTTATGTTTCTTCAGAAAATATATGTTGTCTTCTCCTTTGAAGGTAAGTGTTGGCTCTTGGAACTCCAACATCTTGCGAAAAAATTGCGGTGAAAGGGAAATGGGGGAATGATATTAGAGTTGTATAATTATCTGGCTTGGAACATACTTCTCAACGTACCATGCAATAAGTTCTTTGTAGTCAAATACCTCAGGAACACACCCTGCGTGAGCAATTCTAGATGCCCAAATTACGTCTTTTTGTGCAGGAGGAGATGAGTAATATGAATATGCTCTGGACCAATGAAAGTTCTTATCTTCACGACAAAAAATATTCAAAGTATCTCCATAGAATTCCTGTCTAGATGATGTTGCCATTAGGTTGACAGGAGTATTTTTCAGCTGAATAATAACTTGAAATAAATCTTTTTAGAGAGATGAAAATAATATAATCCTTTGGAAAATGGTGAATTAATGCAATTTAATGAATAATTTCCTTGGGTCTTTCTCTATTAATGAGAATATATTTGAATCCTTCACAATTAGTTGTTATCATTAAACAACATTCAATGCATATTGGAAAAAGCACAAGAATGGTGGGGACGAACGAGAGTAGTTTTGAATATGAATTTTTTCACGAACCTTCCAACTCGCGGTTGTGGATGATAAAAACTAATTTAAAGTGTAGAAAAGTGGTTAGTCGGACTTGCATGCAGGAGAAATAAAATTATTTTAGCGACTCAAGAGTTGCAACAAGTCTGATGGTTAAAATGAGGATCACGGAATTTTGGGTGCAAAGTGGAGATCGCAGAATTTGGAGGATCAAAATCTTGACTCCACGAACCCGCAAATTTTTTAAAAAAGGCTAAGTATAATACAACAGAGCGGTTGGTCAGACTAGTGACATAGGAAAATGGATGGGGATGAAGGCTCATGAACCTACCTACCCGCGAACCTGTCGATTTATGAAATACAACTAAGTATGGTAACTAGAAAGGGGTAGAAGAAGGGAAGAAAGTAAAAGGGAAAAAAGGGAAAGTATAAAAGAGGGAAAATAAATGGAAAAAAGAAGTCGGGAAAAAAGAAAGGGGAAGGAAATTTTTGAACTAGCAATTGATCTCAAMAACTGGCTMCAGCTGTGGGATGATAATCCCATGTGGGTTGTCAAGAATCCAGGATCTTCATGACAGGTGCTTCCATCCATTGGGATATGGAGTCAACAGTAAGAATATACAAAATAAAAGAAAATTATGTACAAGGAAACGAGAAAATTTCAGATGAAGAATCCTTTCAAATGTTTCCCATTAACAAGCAACATTAACATTTTACCCTTCATATATTTGAGAATATAAGAATTAAAGCCGATGATTTTTTCAATGATATACGGTCTTATCTAGAGTGCTTCGAATTTTGTGTGCATTGATGGCTTCTCCTTAGATTTATTCTATATTAACACCAGTTCGCCCCTCTGAAAATTCTTTACTGTTGTATTCTGGTCAAAATATTTTTTAACACTTTGTTGTCTCTGAGAGTTTATGTTCATGGATTTACTTCGTTCTTCCTCCAATTTCAATAATTGATTGACCCTCTATTGCATAGGTGAAAAATATTTAGCACCCTCTATATTGACCACAAAAGTCAAAGCATTCAACTCAAGGATATTTGACATTTTTGCTTCTTTCCCATAAACCAATGTATACGAAGACATCCCAGTGGTGTCCTAATTTGGAGTCATTCTGCTTGCCCACAATGCATCAATCAATTTTAAATGCCAACTCCTTTGGTTCTTATCAACAATTTTCTTCAATATATGAATGAGCGTCTTATTGGTGGATTTTGCAAGACCATTCCCTTGTGGATAATAGTTTGATGATTTCCCCATAAACATTCCATATTCTTCACAAAATTATGTAAATTTTGAGCCAATGAAAATCGACCCATTATCAGTGATGAATTTTTCTGGGACACCGAATATTGACAAAATATTATCTTTGAGAAACTTAATCAACTCTTCAAAATCAACCTTTTTTAATGCCATTTTGGCCACTTTGTAAAATATTTTTTAGCGGTGAGAATATATATATGTCCCTTGCTTGATTTTGGGTTTATTGGCCCAACAACATTAGGTTCCCATTGGGAAAATGGTTTTTCTATAGATATAGGTTGTAATGACATTGCAGATCTCTTCATTTTCCTTGAAAATTGTTGTCAATATACACACTTCCTTATTGTGGCATTTGAGTCTTTAAAAATCGATGGCCAATAAAATCCAACTCTTATTGTCTTATGGGCGGTGGTGGTAGGCTCAAAATGTCCACCACATATTCCTTCATGGAATTCTTTCATCAATTCTTGAGCTTTCCTTTCATCAACACATCTCAACAATATACCATCATAGTTTCTTCTGAACAATATATCAATAATCATCACATATTGACTTGATTTCATCTTCAACGTCCTTCTCTCTTTTGGGTTCATGGTGACTGGGAATTGTACAGACCTCAAATAAATATAATATCTCTATACCATTATGAATCTGCAATGGGTTCTCCTATTGAAATTGAAATCATTCCATCCAAATAATCATTGATTGCAATGAGTTTACATAAACCCTGTCCTTTGACTTCCTTTAAATGTTTGATTTCAATGTCATATTCTTTAATTTTTGCCAGCCAGTTTGCCAATTTTACTTCTCTCAACTGTTGATTGAAAAACATCTTCACAAGAGAGGATGGAACGTAAGCGATGACATGAAAATTTAATATGTAAGTCTGAAAGTGCATCATCGCCTTCACAAGAGATAGGGCTTGTTTCTCCAATTATGAATATCTCAATTCATATTCATGAAGTTTTTTTCTCATGAAGTTAATCGATAGTTTGTCACCCTTGGTGTTCCTCTGAGTAAGAATAGATGCAACCACTGTTTCTATAGAAAATGAATAAATGATAAAGTTTCTTTGAAAATCTGGGCTAATAAGGACTAGAGCTATAGTGATTACCCTTTTGATATTATTGAAAGCTTCTTTTGTATCTGTTGTCCATTCAAACCCTTGGTCCTTTTTCAACAATAAATTGATCGTCTTCACAATCCTTGGATAGTCAGGGACAAATCTTCATACAAATTTTATATTACCAAAAAATGATTGAACTCCTTTCTTAGATGATGGGGG
>JASDQU011440449.1:12314-23777 GCA_032191745.1 Picea mariana | reverse complement strand
TCTTCCCCTAGAGGGTTTCCCAGGATAAATGTTGTGTCTCTTGTGATTGTGTATTTCTCAGTGATCTTGGATTATGCTGTTGTTATCTAATGAAATGCAAACATCTATAATAATGGCTTAAAAATTAACACAAAAGGCATCTTGGCATACATGAATGTACCCCATGGTGTTGTGAATGTTGTCTTTTCCTGATCATCAGGGTGCACCATGATTTGATTGTACCTAGAGAAACAATCTAGCATTGACATTTTTTGAGAACCTACCACTTTCTGTAGAATCTGATCCATCTTAGGCAGTGGGTAGTTATCCTTGAGAGACACCCTATTCATATTTCTAAAGTCCACACACAATATTATCTCCCCACTCTTCTTTCTGATAGGCACCAGATTTTCCACCCATTTTGAAAACCTCAAAGATACTGTGATCTTGGCTTCAAACATATTCTTTATCTCTTTCTCAATCAACGAAAGCATGAAATTATTTATCCTTATTAATTTATTTTTGAAAGGTTTATGGTATTCTTTGATTGGAATCACGTGCTGAATTACCTTAGTGTCATAAACTTTCAGATCTTCATAGCTCCAGGCAAAAACATCAGGGAATTATTTTGACGCAACCCTCTCAACCCGCAGGTCAGAAGTCCATGCACACAGGATCTTTCTTCTTCCACTGGCCTAAAGAGCTCTCAACAATAGGCTCTTCTATTTCCCTTTCGGGAAATCTGCACCCACAAGTAACCTTGAGTAATTCCCCCCTTTACACTTCGGGAGATCGGATTTCATGATTTCGGGAATCCGTAATCAAGTGTCTTATTCCTCAGACCCCCAAAACCCGAATTACCGAACTCCGATGTTCAGTCACCAAAAGAAATAAACAGTTTTGATTCCCTGCTTGATCCAACGGTCAACGCGTTTTTTGCGTATCGGAAGTTCAAGACTCTCGATACCAAAATCTCTTGTCGAAACAAACCCTGAATTCCCAAATCCCGATGTCAATTTCGGCTATTCAGTTTCATGAGTTCGCGAGTTGCAATGTCATGCAACTCTGCTCCACGACCTCCGAAATCCCGACTTTGTATTTCCTGAAATCCTGAAATGTCAAACTTCGACACGATTCCCGGTGTTGGTCCCACAACTAGACTTCCCACCTTTCTGGGACTTTGCACTCCGCGAGTCTTAATGCAAAGATTTCATGATTTCCACTCACGAAACCCCGAAATGAAAATCCACGATCAAATCCAATGACTTCTGTTGGCTTGAATCTATGGCTCTGCCTCTCTTGAGCTTGAATCTTTTAAAACATGCTTGTAACTCCCCTGCTTCTCCACGAGATCTGACGGCTCGTGGGACTTCGAAAATTCTCCACGGAGAATTCTGACCATCTGGCTCCCTTCCTTCTCAAGGACTTCTGCAACCTTTTACCAAAGTGGTTTTCAACGATACTTAACTGCCTGTGACACAAACTTGCGATGCCTTCTCAATGCTCCAATGCACAAACTTCCTGTGCTTCTCTTCAACAATTTCGAAGGCTTTATCCTTCCTGATTTTTCTCTAACTCTGAGTCTTAAAGAAGACTCCTGCACGCACTCTTGGTGGAAAATCCTTCAATTACTTCAAAGGATTGAAGTCCTTCGACTCTGCGCACTCCCTGCAGTAGTAGTCCTTCAACAATTTCTCAGGTTCACAAACTCTGAGACTTTACTCGGACTGCGCACTCCTTGCATGGCTCCTGTGCCTAGCTGCACTTCTGAGAAAATGAGAACAATTGTTATCTCTCCTGAGCTTTCAGAGATGAACTCTGACTTCTTTCATCACACTCCTTGCGGACAAACTCCACTGCACTCCTTGCAGGAATTTTACTCACTTAGACAGAGAAATAATTGAAACTCATTTCCCTTACTCTCTCTCTCTCAGATTTCAAACATTTAACAAGAAATCATTCATACATAACATAAAGGCAATTGCATGACAAAAAGAGTAAATCATTCATGAGCATAAAATTCAATAATTCATACATAGAGAATATTTGAACACCATGAGTCTGAATCAAAGCCCTTTTTGTATTAATCCAGAACTTCTGTACATGGAATTCTTCTACGCAGCTCTCTGCTTCTTCTCTTCTATGCTCTATGCTCTCAATTGACATAATCCTCTTACAATACATAATGAGGGTGTCTATATCCCGTTTCCCTCTTTCATTCTAAACTGTCTAATCTACGCATTAATTTCTATCTACTTGCATTAACTATTATAAATGCCTTCTACCTACTAAGGACGAGAGCGGACCGCTTAAGGTCCGTTTATATTATACAAGTGTTCCCTCCGTTTAATGATCTCATTGTCATTACATAACATTTTCAAAATTTGCGTTGGGTGCTTTTCTAGCTGTTTTTTATTTCCACGCTGGCTCGCTTGAGATGCTCCTGCATCATATTTCATTAAATTGATATATCTCTGCTTGACTTTTGGGCTGAGTGTTTTGGACAACTTAATGATCTTGGGATCTTCCTAAGTCCCAATGTTGCAATATTCAACATCCCCTTCATCTACTATAATCTTTGGAATCCTAGCCACATCATTGTTATCAAAGAGTTTCTCCAATGGGACCAAGCCCTTGGGAATGATGTTACTTTTCAACTGCATTATATCTCTACCAACAATCTGATTTTCGAAGTAACCATCCTTTGTAAACACAATTACATCCACCTCTTCATCACAGTATTCTCCATAAATATTCAAATTCTCAAATCCATCTTCCATTTTGAGGAAACTTTCTATTTGTTTATCATCTTCAAAAACCTACCAGTACTTAATATTATCAGGGACTGTTGGTTTGTGCTTGATCTCGACTTCATATCCCCTGATAGGAAAGATTGGAAATTTTAAAACTGAAGCTGAAATGGCAAGGGCATCAACAATTTGATTCTGACCCCTTGGAATCGCTAAGAGGCTATATTATAAAAAGTCTTCAAGCAGGTCAAGCATTGTATTCCTGTATTCTCTTAATCTAGGGTTCTTGGATTGATATATTCCCTTCACCTAATTTATGATCAACTCATAATCCCCATGAACAACTATCCTCTTACCACCCATTTCTTTTAAATCCTTCAATCCTAACACCAATGCCTCATATTCATCCATGTTGTTTGTGCAATCAAAAGACATATTATAAGAGGAAAATTTTGTAGCCAATATGGAGGGGTTAATCCACACACCAACTCCTTCCCCTTCTCTGTTGATATCTCCATCGAAGCTCATGCTCCACATATCATTTTTTTCACTATCCTACTGCTCTGAAAACTTCTCAATATGTTGATCAGATTTATCTTTGACAACCATATCAATCTCTATCCCTTTCTCTTCAAAACATAGATCATTGAAGAAAATGGAAAATCCCAACTTAGTATCCACGAAGTAGATGGGATGGTTATTTGGTTGTGACTTGTTACTGACCATGTGTTTGAGAAAAACCTTTTCGTACAATCTCCTATATTGACCAAAGACATGGATGGTGGCGTATGACATATCCATCTGAAGAGTTTCCTTCAACTTTGCAGCCCATGACCTAGATAATAGCATGCCAAATTTGGGAGGGATATCAGAAACCACTACATCCATGACCATATTCTTTGTTGGAATTTGAGACAAAGACACCACCAGATATTTGATTAGTCCTGAGCACTTCATCTTCCTTGAATTAAAGGAGAAAAGATCTGTGTAAGGCCTTGCGATGTCAAGGCCCAATTGGTCCATGACCACCTTGGGCATCAGGTTATAGGATGCTCCTGAATCCAACATGGAATTGTGCAGAGTCATATCATGGATCTTCGGGCTAACATAGAAATGGGGGACCTCTTCAACATCACTATTTTATTCTATACATGGGCCAAATAATATGGAAGGATGATCATCTTGTATGTTGAAAGTGTCAGAAGTTTGTTCCATCTTGAGCATCTTGATGATATGATTTCTATATTCACTGTTTTTTATCAATTCATTGAATGGTATAGAAATTTTAATCTTGGCCATATCACTTTCAAAATTAAAGGAGGAAGAGGTTTTCTCTACCTCTTTGGTGACTGTCTCCTTTCTTGTTTCAGGTACCTTTTTTGGGGATTCTTCCTTCTTCTTTCCTTTTTCCACAACATCTTTTGCAGCAGAGTCTTTTTTGGACTGACTTGAAGAAGGTATGTTATTTTGAGCTTCTTTGGTAGGATTTCCCTTTGGAGGGTTTGTAGGCACTTTTTGGTTTCGAAGATTATATTGCCTTTGGAATTGCATGATGGCATTATGCAACCCTGTTTGGTAATCTTATCTTTCTACTGACAACCTCTCATCATTTTCCTACATGAATATTTCATTAGCATCCATGAACTGGTCGTGTTCCTCTTTAGTCAAAAATACCTTTGTCTCATCACCATCACAACAATGGATGTTGTCTTAGAAATTTTCAACACAATTCTCATTTACATAATTATTTTGAAAATGAGTTCTTATTTGCTGATCCCCATGATTCCTATGATCTCTTTGTCTGATTTGTGGGACTGCTAGTCTTCTTTGATTTCTGGGTGGGACATCAACATGTTCTCTAGTGTTAGGATTATTATCTAAATCCATTCTCTCCATCATTTTTTCCATAGTTTTCATCATCGTTTCAAACCTTTCTTTTGATGTTTGTGAGGCTGAAGGTTGTGCCTTGTCTTGAACTTTGTTCATGTCACTGTCAGAGTTAGATTTGATATTTCCTGAGGCCATTAGATTCACTTCCACTTCTATTTCATCATTCATCATGTCATCTAATGAGGTAGATCTTCTTTCCCTCAATAAAGAAGAAAAATCACTTTCAAAGGAATCAACACATCTAAGTTGGGCAACTTTAGGAGGGGGTTTTACCTTAGTAGGAATTAAATTATAGACCTTCACAAATTTGGCTGAAAAATCCTACACTGTTTCATTAGGTGACCTCCTCATGTTGTTATACTGAGTTAAAAACTGAAGGGGGTTTTTATTTTCGCCCCACTTTGCAATAAAAATGGTTTCAAAGGATTCAAAATTTATGATACTAGCTATTGGGAGAGATCTAAACCACTTTCTGACTTCTCCTGCAAGACTTTGTGAAAACAACCTCATTTTTGCATCCTCAAAATTTACTTCTTCTAAGTCTATGAAATCATTAAACTAGTCTAGATGCTTATGGGCTGACACACTGCCTTTAGCATCATACAACTTAATCCTTAGTTTATACTCCTGGGGCAAATCATGTGACTTAGCAAGAAGTACAAGAGGGTTAAACCAAGCTGCCATGGCTGCTGTGAGGACTTGAAGTGGCTGTTGGTTTTGAGTATGGATCAAAATACGCTTGGTAGAGGCAGCTAAAATTAAATCTTGGAACCTCTTCTTATCAAAGATGACCTCATTCAAACAATATTTAGATTTACTTCTAAACAGAGTTTGCTCAAATTTCACATCAAACTCAAGATCTTCAGTGCTTTTTACTCCATCTTTGGGAAAGGATAGATGTATTTCTAAATGCAAGGCTAGGCTTATTGGCCTTTCTTTTCGTTTGTGTACAAGTTTCTCAGGATTAGACACAGGGATTGTAGCGTCTGGGTCTAGGTTTCTCCTAGTGTGAATTCTCTTGGGAGCCAGGATTTCTAGCTCAAACTACTTTGTGCTACTGGTCTCTTGGTAATGGAGTCGCCAGGGTAAAAACAGTCTCAACCAATAAGGTGTTTGATTCACTGTCACCCTCAGGAATCAAATATGAAGATTTAAGTCATTATTTTCCCAGGGAATATTTCACTTTTGATCCTCGACAACGATGCCAAAAATGTTAGCACTCTCTAAATTTGTTCGTCTGATAAACAAGCGAAAGAGGTAACCTAAAAACCAACTTTAGAGATGGGTACTAGCCTTCTCAACTTAGAGAGGGATCTCTTGTGTCACTTGATGTTTCTTCGACAATTAATGGCTAGGTTTAGTTTTTTTGGGGGGAGTTTTTATAAATTTGATGGCATGGAAGGGGAGGGACACTTAGGGATATGGAGTCAAAATTCTGAAAATGAATGAAAACACTGACTCGCCAGTGGAACTCTCTAGAGGATAAAGGCTAAGTGAGGCGATGAATCTAAGTTACAAATTGTAGTTTGCAAAGTGTAAGAAGAAAAATAAAACAAGTAATTGCATTAGAGCATTTATGAAATGAATTTTGAATTAGTTATGAAGAACTTCACATAGTTTAAATTGCTTAAGATGAGAGCATTACAAGATGAATTCTGGTCTTTTAAACTATCCAATTTAAATAAAGGAAAGTGAAAATGGAATTAAATAACACATGAAATACATACAAGGAGATAAGACAAAACTCATATCACCACCATTAGAGTCTTTTCATAGAGACTTCAAAGGATTTTGCATATGTATTCAATTTAGTTCCAGAAAATTACAATTGATTTCAGAACAACTAAAAGGTGCCCTTGCACTTCCGCCAACATTAATACATTCAGAACTTCCAACATTTATACAATTAAAGTTCCTTTCAATTAGAAACCTATTATAATAGTTGAACTGAAACGTTTCATCTTCTAAAACTGACTACAATAATTACATATGATAGTTTCGGTATGGGAACCGATTACAATGATTAATCAAAAAATGTTTCATGAACCAACAACTGATTTCTTTGACTCTTCAACTTCTGCCTTTCCCATCTATCCTTTTTTGGTCCTCTGTCTGATCTGCCATTTTGGTGACACTAAGGAATTATTTGTTGGTTCCTGGAAAACTGCACTTTGTTTTACCCAGTCCCACTATCTCCTTCCATTGCAAGTCATAAGGGATATCGTAGTCCATCATTTCTTTAATTAGCATCTCCAGGTCAATGAAATAGGCATATGTCATGACTGACAGTCCAATATTTATTGTCTTGAACTGATTCAAGATCTCAAAATCCATGATCAAATATTCCACCAGGGTTGCTCCTTTCAATTTTTCATCCAGGCTTTCAAACTTGGAGTGATCCATTTTGCATTGGGCAAGGCGAGAGTTGTATTCCTCCTGTTCATAAAATTTTCCTTTTCCATCCCAAAATGGTGGGAGACCTTTGATGAAAAACTATTCAAAGAGATCTTTGAATTCATGTATACTCTGGTCCATTTGTATGGCTTTGGTATGGACTGATTTTAGCAGGTTGTGCTTGGAAATGACCCTCCTAGGACAGATGATCAATGTAGTCCTATATTTGACCCCAATGGTCTAAATTTCTACATTGGGGATGGGATTTAGTAGGTTAATGGAATTTTGGGCCCACTCTGAGGGTTTCTTTGCTAGAGTCTCATTTACAACAGTGCACCTGCTTCTGGCTGTGATGGCCATGTTATCTTTGTCATTGATGAAGTTCAAGTACACCCTGAACTTGGCAGCTTCAATAACAATAAAATATCAGATGATGTGTTTGGCTCCTTGCAACAATCCTTTGCCTCTCAACCTTGTTTTCAACTTGTCTACTCTTTCCTGCAAAGATTGATTCTCCTTTTGAAGCTGAGCCATCCTCTCATCTTTTGTTTTCATTTCTTGTTTTAATTTCTCTATGTCTCCCTTTAGAACTTTGATTTATCCCACCTTCAGGCTAACTTGTGACATAGCCTGGACAATTCCTTCAGTGCTTGGCCCATCTTCTGTAGTAGAAGGTACAATTACAACCATGTTTGGTACTTATGTCCGTGCTTGTGACCAACTCACTCTTTATTGCTCCAGCTATAATACCTTGGCCTTGTAATTCAATGCCACTTGTTGAAATTCCTCCTTCTCCTGTTCTAGAGAAACCAGTTCTGTTGTTTGTGGATTATCTATGAAAGAAATTTTTAGTTTCTTCCTCAATTTTTGAATGAACTTGTCTTTTTCTTCTAAGGAGGATTTCACTCCCTGAGGGCCTTTAGATTCTAGAATTTTGATCTGAGTTTTCCAAGCTCTGTTGGATGTTTTTTGTTGCCTCAACTGCCCTTACAAATTAATTGCATAAGTTCACAACTTTGAATTCTTCAGGCTTAGACCCAAGTACTCTGAATACAACATGCCACTAGTATTCCTGTGTAATTTAAATTTGTTTGGAGCACCGATGTTTTCGTATTTTAGCTCAATCTCAGATACATTATCCTCATCTGCAACTGCTATATTGGATGTATTCTTCTCTACATCTCTCACTGTGAACAAAGACGACTTATGATGAGATATCTTTTCTACTTCAGGGATTAACTCCCTCATTTCACTCATAGCCAAGTTTCCTTTCTCAACATATTGCTTTTCCAAATCTTCTTTAGATTGATAGGCTTCTCTAGATGGCTTATCAAAGATGTGATTTTTGCTGCTGAAAGTCCTTGAGTTGCCTTCACTTTGGAGTTTTCTTCCTTTCCCAACTTCTACATTGTTGGTGCCACTCTCCACCATTTCCATGTTTACTTGTTCTTTAGGATCTTCCTCCTCTAGATGCATTATCTGTGGGGATTGTGTGATCTTCATATTTTTAGGGGAACTCTACTGACTGTTGGTGCCTAGGGCCTCTGAAATGCTTCTTTTGTTGTAAACACTTACCTTGGGGACTTTCAATATCAGCTTCTGAGGAATTTGTTGTATCTGAGCCTGTTGCAGGGTTTCCTCCACTTGTTTTGTTTGATTTGGTTGCAATATTGCTTCCATATAAGCACATACATCTATATTTTCCAATTTTTCAAAACCCTCAACATGTTCATGCTCATAGGGGGTCTGTTTGTTCATCAGTCTTCTCTTGGATATGATCTGATGTGGATCATATATTTTTACCTGTAGCTGTGCAACTCCAAACTCCTTGAGCTTTGCTTGGACCTGAGATAAGCATGATCTTGTCTTGACAATGAAGGGTCCAATGATGAAACAAAATTTGAGGTTGGATGCCTTGTGTAGTTTCAGGAAGTCCTCTATCTCTGATATTATTCTTTGCCTGATGAACTCCAAGGAAAATTCTTTGGGTGTCAGAAAAATAGGCAGAAGATAGGGGGATTCATGACAACCATAAAACCATATCATTGTTGAATGCATGAAAAACACCCATTCCCCCACTCTATTTTCAGGATTTGGTTGTAAATAACTCCTCATGTCATCTAGGACTCTAAGTAGGTTGGTGTTGAAAATTAGGCTGTAAACCCTGGACATGACCTTGTTGATAAAAATGAGAATTGTGATTCTTTTACATTCAATTGATATGAATTTTTCTTGAGGGAAATCTCTGTTATTTTTCTCCAGGCAAATCTTCAGCAAGTATGTATAATATGTGAAATGTCTTAGCCACTGAAAATTTAGTCCCTACTTGTGGTTATCGGGTGCAAGCCCCGGAAGTGATGATTGATGCTATGCGATTCATTTCGTTGGCTTCAATTCCATTTCTTCACCCCTGTGAGCATCACCTGATGCAATGAGTGCTAAGTGGACTATTCAAATCATGAGAATTATTGGTCAGTTGCAACTAATACTCATGTATATGGGTCATATATTAATGACTTACACTACGCAGTTAATCTCGAAAAATAATATCTAAAAATGAATGACTGGAATCTGATTGGAAAAATGCCAAGAAAAAACCTAACATGACATCGACCACATACTTGTCATTATCTAGACCTAAAATCTGACTCAATATGGAACAGACCCATTGGAATTCAATAACCATGATATTTACACTCATTGGAAGGGACAAACTTTTAGAAATATTCTCTGGTTTGACAATTGTTTGAAAAAATAGGTCTTTGACTTCTGAGGGACATTCCCTGTAAACCATGAATAGCTTTTCTTCTTCAAATGGTTCAGACACTGCAGAGAGGGACTCTGGTATGTAGAGGGAGATTCGAATTGAAAGACTCTCTACCCTACACAGGAAGTCAGACCCTTGCTTATTTAAGACAACTTTATCTTCCTGTGAATACTGCTCTATGCACCAACCTATGAATTCAGGGAAGGGGAATGCGACCTCGACAATGTAAGGGACTATAGTGGCATGGACTAATTCAAGGAATGGTATATTTTTCCCTACATTATCTGATAGATTAGATCTTGACATGGAGATGGGTGAAATGGTGATTTCAATGTTAAACACATCTGATTCTTTGTCAATTAGGGATTTTTCGTTTGACATGGGATCTTTCTCTGCTACTGACATAATGACAGGATCCATGGTGGCAATGAAAAATAACTGTAAATGAGTGGAAAATGCATAAGCTTGGCGTGCTTTTGAGCTTCAGTTTGAATGGAGTGGTCGCACCAAATTTCAACATTCTAGTATTTTAAAAATAATAAAATCACGACAAGTGCCCCCTTTATATACTTTTTCGATTTTGGGGACGAGGGGAAGTGGTTTGGGGAAACCTGCTTATCACCCCAAAATGCACCCAGTGGTGCCATGTGGTCCAGACCCAAAACCACAGTTTAACCCGCTTTCAGGAATTATTCTTCGCGCAAGTTATCCCCCAGAAATGATCCCCAACCGTTGGTCTATAGCACCCGCTATATGTGACCTGCCAGGTCCCATCAACTCCACACTACTGCTAGATTTAGCCTCCTCCCGCTAGATCTGGACCTGCCCTCCAGTTTATCATACCTCCACATCATTTTGTCACCTCTGTAAGCTTTGAAAACCGGATCTCCCATAGAAATTTGTTATGGTGATAACATACTCCACCTTAGTGCAGGAGAAACTCTCACCAATTCCCCAACATGATGGTAATTCCAATTTCGTTTGCATGGCATGAATAGGACACATGTCTTCATGGGAATCCCACATACCTCTTTCAAGAAATTAATCCCAAAGCTTAGAATAATATAAAATAGGGATTAAGAATAAATGTATGGGTGAGTTCAAGCTAATGATGGTCTCTCATGACGTGTTAGTGGCAATGCAAACATGAAAAAACAACAATATGTTAACTTGGAGGGATTTTTCAAGGTATTTTTATAATGAATTTGAATATCATGTAAAAAGATGAAATATAGGAAATTAAATTAGATTTCTGAATATAGAATTTTTATTTATAGAAATTGTGAATAACTATGTGAAACTTGAGTTTTAGTAACAATGATATGTTATTTTTCAAGAAAAATATAAGGTATATATCTCCATTAGTGTAGGTGTTGAGTAGCTTAACGATGGAATTTACTTAAAATAAAAGTATAATTGTTGAGAGCCCATTGTTCTAGTGCGGTGTATTTTTTCAGAATATATATATATATATATATATATATATATATATATATATATATATATATATATATATATATATATATGAAAGTCAATTTATCCTTGAAATTACAATGCCTTTTGTTAGTGTAGGATACGAGGGTCTTAACATTATCAAACAATTTGTTTTTTTAGATTGTAAATATTGATCTCCTATAGTGTAGAATATAACTCATTTTAAAAATGGTTATACTAACAAAAAAG